>JBBDGP010003132.1:572500-850211 GCA_037952835.1 Lithobates septentrionalis | reverse complement strand
GGCCCAATTAGCCATTTTTCCCTTCCCGGTGCCATGTGACTCGTTAGTGTTACAAGGCCTCAGGTGTGATTGGGGAGCAGGTGTGTTAAATTTGGTATTATCGCTCTCATACTGGTCACTGGAAGTTCAACATGGCACCTTATGGCAAAGAACTCTCTGAGGATCTGAAAAAAAGAATTGTTTCTCTACATAAAGATGGCCTAGGCTATAAGAAGATTGCCAAGACCCTGAAACTGAGCTGCAGTGCGGTGGCCAAGACCAAACAGCGTTTTAACAGGACAGGTTCCACTCAGAACAGGTCTCGCCATGGTCCACCAAAGAAGTTGAGGTCACGTGCTCAGCGTCATATCCAGAGGTTGTCTTTGGGCAATAGACGTATGAGTGCTGCCAGCATTGCTGCAGAGGTTGAAGGGGTGGGGGGATCAGCCTGTCAGTGCTCAGACCATACACCGCACACTGCATCAAATTGGTCTGCATGGCTGTCATCCCACAAGGAAGCCTCTTCTAAAAATGATGCAAAAGAAAGCTAGCAAGCAGTTTGCTGAAGACAAGCAGACTAAGGACATGGATTACTGGAACCATGTCCTGTGGCCTGATGAGACCAAGATAAACTTATTTGGTTCAGATGGTGACAAGCGTGTGTGGCGGCAACCAGGTGAGGAGTACAAAGACAAGTGTGTCTTGCCTACAGTCAAGCATGGTGGTGGGAGTGTCATGGTCTGGGGCTGTATGAGTGCTGCCGGCACTGGGGAGCTACAGATCATTGAGGGAACCATGAATGCCAACATGTACTGTGACATACTGAATCAGAGCATGAACCCCTTCCTTCGGAGACTGGGCCGCAGGGCAGTATTCCAACAAAACAACCCCAAACACACCTCCAAGACGACCACTGCCTTGCTAAAGAAGTTGAGGGTAAAGGTGATGGACTGGCCAAGCATGTCTACAGACCTAAATAGTAAGCATCTGTGGGGCATCCTCAAACGGAAGGTGGAGGAGCGCAAGGTCTCTAACATCCACCAGCTCTGTGATGTCATCATGGAGGAGGGGAAGAGGACTCCGGTGGTAACCTGTGAAGCTCTGGTGAACTCCATGCCCAAGAGGGTTAAGGCAGTGCTGGAAAATAATGGTGGCCACACAAAATATTGACACTTTGGGCCCAATGTGGACATTTTCACTTAGGGGTGTACTCACTTTTGTTGCCAGCGGTTTAGACATTAATGGCTGTGTGTTGAGTTATTTTGAGGGGACAGCAAATTTACACTGTTATACAAGCTGTACACTCACTACTTTACATTGTAGCAAAGTGTCATTTCTTCAGTGTTGTCACCTGAAAAGATAGAATAAAATATTTACAAAAATGTGAGGGGTGTACTCACTTCTGTGAGATACTCTATATGTGTAATTTTCTTGATCTTTTAGACCAGGGGTCGCCAAATTTTTTAAACAAAGGGCCAGTTTACTGTTTTTTTTAGATCTTGGGGGGGGGGTCTGTCAGTATGATTGCAAAATGCCCCGATGTCAGTGGGAATAAACAATGCCTCATCACTAGTATTAGTGGGAGAATTAGTGCCCCATCATTGGTATCAGTGGGAGGAATGGTGCCCCATCATTGGTGTCAGTGGGAGGAATAGTGTCCCATCATTGGTGTCAGTGGGAGGAATAGTGTCCCATCATTGGTGTCAGTGGGAGGAATAGTGTCCCATCATTGGTGTCAGTGGGAGGAATAGTGTCCCATCATTGGTGTCAGTGGGAGGAATAGTGTCCCATCATTGGTGTCAGTGGGAGGAATAGTGTCCCATCATTGGTGTCAGTGGGAGGAATAGTGTCCCATCATTGGTGTCAGTGGGAGGAATAGTGTCCCATCATTGGTGTCAGTGGGAGGAATAGTGTCCCATCATTGGTGTCAGTGGGAGGAATAGTGTCCCATCATTGGTGTCAGTGGGAGGAATAGTGTCCCATCATTGGTGTCAGTGGGAGGAATAGTGTCCCATCATTGGTGTCAGTGGGAGGAATAGTGTCCCATCATTGGTGTCAGTGGGAGGAATAGTGTCCCATCATTGGTGTCAGTGGGAGGAATAGTGCTCCATCATTGGTGTCAGTGGAAGGAATAGTGCCCCACCCATCATTGGAGCACAGGTGTGTCAGGAGGAGGCTGTCTCTCTGGAGCTGCTGCTGATCCGTGTGAGAGGGAACTGGTGAGGAAATCTATCCCAGCTCTCCTGGCCCCTTTCTGGGGAAGCCATGGAGGCCAGCAGGGCCTCTCCTGCTGGAAGCTCACAGCCATCTCCTGGGCCGTCGGGTGACATGCCTGCCCCTGTACAAGCTGATCTCTCTACCCCTGGTGGGGATGAAGGTTCCGAAGCCATTCGGGAGCGAGTGGTGGCCGGGATTAAGGTCCTAAATAGGGAGAGGGATAAGCTTTACAAGCTACGAGCGGAGCTGAAGCGTCTGCGAAGGCAGCGGGAGGGCTTACACAGCCAGAAGCGTGGATCCATGGATCCGGAGATCCAGTTGGCCAAAGTCCGTGTGGACCATCAGGAGACCATTGTGGCCATGATGGAAGGCAGAGATGGGCCATTTAAGGAGAAGTTTGGAAATGACAGGAGGTTTGGAAGAATGACAAAGATGGAGGTGGAGGAGGAGACCCCCAGTTCTGACCCCCTGCCCCCTCAGGGAGAGGTAAGCAGCCCCATGCCTTCCCAGGACTCAGGAGGCATGCTCAGGGCCATCCAGGTAATGGAGTCTCCTATGCGGAGGAATCAGTTAATGTTTAATGAAGAGGACATTACTGATGATGTACCTGATAAGGTAAAGACTGCCAAGTCCCATGTTGTGGATAAGACTGTTTTTGTGCCTTTCAACACTGACAATGTGCCTAATGACAATCAGGCTGCTCATCCTGTGTGCAGCAATGTTGTGCTTGCTGA
The DNA here is from genome assembly GCA_037952835.1 of Lithobates septentrionalis. Lineage (NCBI taxonomy): Eukaryota > Metazoa > Chordata > Amphibia > Anura > Ranidae > Lithobates > Lithobates septentrionalis. Next base: position 847,281 of record JBBDGP010003132.1, on the reverse strand, counting down.
TGCTGCAATGCAGCAAGAGTTACTTTTAAAAAATGTCATTTCTGTAGAAGAACCACAGGTGTCAGCAGAGCCCATTAACCCTTTTTTAGGTGAGTCCAAAGCTGTTTGCCCCACTGCTGCTGAGGACTCTACAGCGCAGCATCAGGAGACAGCTGGTATTGCAGCAGAAACTGTGACCTTTCCTGATGGGAAATTGAATATTGCTGTGACTGATAACAATCACCCCAGTATCAGTGTGATGGACAATCGTCCTGCTATGGATTCTGCCAGTTCAGTTCAGACAGTTGATAATGATGTACAGACTAATGTGACTTCAGTGTGGGGCCTTGGCCCTGATAAACCTACCTTTGCTCAGGTGGTACGCTCTGCTCCTGGTAGCTCTGCTCCCAAGCGGGGTTTTCCCCTACAGGCTACCACTTTGAGCACCCCAGGATCTGGTCTTGGGTCTCTGGCTTCTGCTGGGGGTCCCAGACGTAATGTTGTTATTCTGAAATGGGAAGGTGGTGCGATCCCTCCAGCACGGCGTGCAGTGGTGGATTTGATTTTGGAGATGGGTTTTGGGGCAAATGATCTGTATGCCTTTATACATGTAGCTGGGACACGGGATTATACAGTTAGCTTCACCAGGCCAGAGGGTCTTGACCTGTTCTGGGAGAGATATGAGGCTCGGTGCAGGTCAAGACCTGAATGGGAAGGTCTGGCCCCAGTTGCAGTTTCTCAGAGGTCTACAGTAAAAAAAATCACAATTATCCTCACTAATGAGAGTGTCCCTGCCCGGGATCTAGAGGTTTGGTTAAGGAACTATGGGGAGGTTTTGACCAAGCCCAATAAAATCCTTGATGAGCGTAACATCTGGACTGGGGGTTGGTCAGTAACAGTCAGGTTGGCCAGGGATGGGAATGTTGTCCGTCACCTGCCCTCCTCAGCTTTTATAGGGAGGGATAGGATGACTGTTTTTTACCCTGGTCAGCCGAAGCTGTGTCACCGCTGTGGAGAAAAGGGGCATTTGAGCTCCTCCTGTTCAGCCTTGATATGTTCAGTGTGTCGGGGTCAGGGTCATATGGCTAAGGACTGCACCGAAATGATCAGGTGCAACCTGTGCCTGCGCCTTGGCCACCCCTACAGCAGATGTCCTGAAGCCTGGCACAATATGGAGAAGGAGGTAATTGATGACATGTCAGGGCTGGACAGGATGGAGGGTGATGCCCCTGGTGTACCATCCTCCTCTGCGGTGACTGACTCCCCTGGTCCTGCTCAGGATCCCTCTCCAGTTCCTGTGGCCACCCCTCATGTGTCTGTAAGTATTCCTTCTGTATCTGTATCTGTGTCCCCCCAGCCTACTGTATCCCCTCCTCTTGTGTCAGAACCTTCCAAGTCTGTGCCCCCCGAGTCAGTTCCCCCCCAGGAGTCTACCCCTCCTAAGTCTGATTCAAAGGGAGCACCCCCCCCACCAGCAGTGGTAGTGGGTACTAAAAAGGTTGCTTCTTCCTCTGTAAAGAAGTCTTCTGTAAAGACTTCACAGAAAAAAGTAAGAGATGACGGCATCTCTGAAGCTGACCTGCAGTACCTGGAGGAGAGAAGGAAGGTTGGGAAGCGGAAGAAGCAGGTGGTGAGGATGGAACAGGCTCCAGTGCCTGTCTCCAACCGGTATAGGTCCTCTAATTGGGATATTTCTTCATCTGGAGCTTCTTCAGAGCGAAGTTCTGATTCCGAAATGGAGTTTGAGGCGGCCTCAAGAAAGAGAGAGGCTTCTGGTGATGAGCAGCAGAGGGGAGCTAAGAAGCAAACCACCCAATAACCCAAATGGCGGTTCCCCCTCCGTTAAAAGTGGTGACAATAAATGTCGCCAGCATTAAGTCAGTAAGAGCTCGTTCTATGGCCTTCTTTTTGTTCAGCCAATTAGATGCTGAAATTTTATTTTTGCAAGAGACTAGGCTCACCTCCTTGGCAGATATTCATATGGCCAAGAGAGAGTGGAGGTATGGTCCATCTTACTGGTCTCTTGCGGCCGAGCCTTACGGCGGTGTGGCGGTGTTGTTTAAAACCGGCATGGTAACTGTCCGGCGGGTTATTGAGGTGGAGATTGGGAGATGTATGGTCTTAGACGTCCTTGTGGGAGGGCAGGACCTGCGCCTAATTAATGTTTATGGACCGCACACAAAGTGGGACAGGAAATGCCTTTTTACAAGGATCAAGCCATTTCTTTTTACATCCCGGCAAGTGGTCTTTGGAGGTGACTTTAATACAGTAACTAGGCCCAAGGACAGGAAGGACTTCAAGGACAGGCTGGGATATGATAGCGTTTTTTTAAATCGTATGGTTAGGGATGCTGGTCTTGTGGATGTGCACATTAAGCACCTCCCGGATGACACTGGGTTCACCTTTCATCGAGGTAATAGTCAGAGTAGAATAGATAGGTTTTTTTTGAAGGAGACCTCTGCTTTCTCACCCCCAGTGGTGCAGGCAGTAGAGTTCTCTGATCACTGTATGCTATCTGTGGTCCTGAATGCTTCAGACGCCCCTCAGAGGGGCAAGGGCATCTGGAGATTGAATTCGACTCTACTCAAGGAAGAACATGTTAGACAATCCTTTGAGGAATTCTTTCAGGCACAGGTGACCATCCTGGACTTTTGTAGCAGCAAGGCTGAGTGGTGGGAGCTGACCAAAAAGAGGATTGCTGGATTCTTCAGGGGCCTAGCCAATAGAAAGCAGTTTAATAAATACATGACCTACCAACGTTTACGGAGGAAGCTGGATATTCTTGTCTCGAGAGGAGGAGATCCTGGGGCAATCTCCGAAGTGAAACTCCTTCTCAGGAAGTGTCAATATGACCGGCATGCCTCTTTGGTTCTGGAGAGGGACTATGGGAAGTACCACTCGCCTGACCCTTACCAGAACTGCAAACAAGGTGTAGCTGTTAAAATGGTCGTTGGCCTTAAGGACAGTACAGGTTCCTTGACAAAGTCCAGGTCAGGGATTCTGGAGGTCGTGAGGTCCTTTTATGCTGACCTTCTTGGGAGGAAAGAGCTTGACCGTGACAAGATGGAAAGCTTTTTGGACTCTACTCCAGGTCTAAATGATGAAGATGTCCCATTGATGAATTTGACAGAGGAGATCACAGTTGAAGAGGTGATAAGGGCAATTGAACAGCTTGCCATCAAAAAGTCACCTGGACCGGATGGCTTGACGGCTGAGTTTTACAAAGCTTTTAAGTCTATTCTGGCCCCACATTTGGTAGAGGTTTTTAACAGTTGCCTTGCTGATGGGGTACTTCCCTCTTCCATGAGGCACTCAGCTGTGATTGTTCTTTCAAAGGGTAAAGATCCTTCGATGATTGAGAATTGGCGCCCCATCAGCCTTCTTAATGTCGATAGAAAGATACTGGCAAAGATATTTTTCTGGCGCCTATCGTCAGTAGCAGAGTCTTTGCTTTCTCGCCATCAGCACTGTTCGGTCCAGGGTAGGTGCACCTTCACAGCAGTTTTAGCTGTCCGGGAGGCCTTGGAGCGGTGCAGGGCTGCAGGCTGGGGAAAGTATTTGCTTACATTGGATCAGGCAAAGGCTTTTGATCGTGTTAACCATGAGTACCTGTGGTTGCTCCTTAGTAAGTACGGTCTGCCGGGTGGTTTTGTCGATTGGTTAAAAGTCTTGTATGAGGGGACAGAGAGCTTTCCTCTTGTTAATGGTTGGGTTGGGCAGTCCTTTGAGGTTGGCTCCGGGGTGCGCCAGGGTTGTCCCCTGAGTCCCCTGCTCTATGTGTTTGCAATCGACCCCTTCATCAGGAGGCTAGAGAGCGGCATGTTGTGTGGGGTGCCAGTGGGGCTTCCGGGTGAGCCGCCTTTGAGGGTTGTTGCCTATGCGGATGATGTGTCGGTGATTGTCACTGGGGCGGATGAAGCAGAGGAGGTGGTCTCTCTGACATCACGGTATTCTGAAGCATCAGGCTCCAAGATCAATCAGGAAAAGAGTGAAGTTTTCTGGATGGGAAAGGAAGGTGAGGGGTTTGATCTCCCGGACACCTTTCCAGTGCCCCAGGAAAGAATTAAGATTTTAGGCATTGAATTTGGACCTGGCGATTATGGCCTCAAAAACTGGGAAAGCAGACTGGAAATTGCCAATACTAAGGTGGTCAGCTGGAAGAGATGGAAGTTATCTATGAGGGAAAGGGTTGATCTGATTAAGACTTACCTGATTCCGATCTTCTTGTATGTCAGCTTTGTCTGCATCTTGCCAGTGTCTCTCTATGCTAGGGTCAGTAGTGTGTTCTTCCAGATGTTGTGGGGGAACAGACTGAACCCCATCAAGAGGAATGTCACCTATCTATCCAGGAGGGAGGGTGGCTTAGGTATGGTCAACCCAGTTCTTTTCTTTTCACTGCTTTTTCTCAAGTTTAATATTGGTAATATGCTTGCAGTGGAACCTCCTGGATGGGCAGGCATATTTAGATCTTGGTTTAGGCCTTTTCTACGACTTTGGGAAGAAGGTGGCCAAGTGAAGAATCTCAGGGGTCATCGTGGTCAGCTACCAGTCTATGTCGCTCCGTGCCTGAAGTTACTACGGCAGTGGTGATTGTCGGCTGAAGATCTCAGATCGGTTCCGAGGAAAGTCCTTATGAGTCGAGTCTTGAGCGAAGTCTTTCATGACCCACTGGCCTTAAGGGATTGCCCAGGCCCAGTTTTGAGGGCAGGATTAAGACTTATTAATTTGGACAGAGTACCCCCTAAATTCAGGGATCTGGCCTGGTTGTGCTTCCATGGGAGACTCTATGTTAGGGGCAATTTGAAATTCCGCAGTGGGGTGGATCGTAGCTGTCCTCGGGAGGAGTGTGCAGGTGAGGAGGAGACTATGGACCATTTTCTGCTTCATTGCCCTTTTAACATAGAGGTGTACAAACAGGTGGGACGGGCCCTCGGTGTCCCTTTCCTCTCCAGGCTGGGTTATGCTGAGTGGGTGTACGGAGCATTCAATACTGGTGGGGTTTTTTGTTTAGATACACTTTTTCTAGTTAGCCTAGTAGTCCGTTATTTCACTTGGAACGCACGGTGTCAGGTCTGCATTCGGCGTAAAATCCTTCCTGTTCAGGTGGTGGTGTATGACATTTTGCATGAGGTGGAGAAGATTCGGGTGCTCGAGAGAGACAAGCGGAGTCAGGGGGCTTGGTTGAAGGCGTGGAGGGGTTTCAAGCCTCCCTGACTGCCAGGAGTCTCTTTCCCGGGTGTGGCTGTCTGTCTCTTATCACCCTAGATTATTATTTTTTTGGATTAATTTTTGATAAATGGCTGCGTACATAGGTGATGGGTTGTGCCTCTTAGGCCCTCTCTGCTGCTTTATGTAAATAGTTTTGGTAGTGGATTATGTATATATTGTATATATTCTGAACATGGATGTGTATTCCTTGGATTTCTGTTGAAGTTTTGTACTATGGTTTTGTTTTTTACTTTTGTATAAAATTGGTTGCTTGATTCTTTTAATAAAAGATCAATAGTGTCCCATCATTGGTGTCAGTGGGAGGAATAGTGCTCCATCATTGGTGTCAGTGGGAGGAATAGTGCTCCATCATTGGTATTGGTATAGGAATAGTGCCACATCATTGGTATCAGTGGGAGGAATAGAGCCCCATCATTGGTGTCAGTGGGAGGAATAGTGTCCCATCATTGGTGTCAGTGGGAGGAATAGTGTCCCATCATTCATATGAGTGGGAGGAATAGTGCTCCATCATTGGTATTGGTATAGGAATAGTGCCACATCATTGGTATCAGTGGGAGGAATAGTGCCCCATCATTGGTATCAAGTGAATGGGCTGCCCTATGTGATATGCAGAATTACGTGAAAATCGTGATGTCAAAATTGCATAGTAGGAACGCTCGATCCCGCTACGCGAAAATCTGAACGGGGGCCTCACTATATGCTGCCATAGTAGCGGAAACTGTATACTGTGCAATGTAATTCTCTGTAATCAGCAGTGCTTTGGGTTGATGGTGGCGGTTGTATCATTGTACACTGTAACCCTCATATCTGTACTTTTCCTCACTCCCGTACAGACAGAGGAAGATGAATTAGACTTGGTGAGTGACGTGTGTGCTTCATAGACACATTTACATAACCAATTGAGATGTTCCCTTTAAAATCTTTGCAAGCTTTGAAAAGATCTCTTGACATTGATACTAATTCCAAGAGATGGATCCATTGTTTCTAGGGAGGATCTGCTTATTGTTTTTGCCTTTTTAGGGGGAACATCAGATAAAAACATGCACATTGTGTTTTTTTGTGTACCCCCCCACCCCGCACCCTGCACTACCCTATCACCGTCCTTTCAGATATGCAACTCTCCTAGTACAGGAGCTCTTCACTGTTTTGTCTTTCAATGAGGTTACATCATCCTTGGTGAGGTCATTTCTTGTCAGAGCTGTGAATGATCTCATCTTCCTCAGGAGGGCTCAGACAGCAGTCTATGTACACAGAGCAAGTCGGAGTCCCCGGAGCTCTCTCTTCACACTTCTTTAGTTATATTTATTAGTAATGTGTGAATGATTTCTGCTGCCCATCCCTAGTGTAGCTCCACCTCTCCCGTACTGTCATCTTGCGAGCCTTTGTATAGACCCCAGACCTTCCAATCTGATGACACTTGGAGTATTGCCCTGTACACACAGTCGGACCTTCCGACGGAATATGTGCGATCGGAGCTTGTTAACGGAAATTCCGACCGTGTGTGGGCTCCATCGGACTTTTTCCATCGGAATTTCCGACACAACACAAAGTTTGAGAGCAGGCTATAAAATTTTCCGACAACAAAATCCGTTCGCGTAAATTCCGACCGTGTGTGGACAATTCCGACGCACAAAGTGCCACGCATGCTCAGAATAAATTAAGAGACGAAAGCTATTGGCTACTGCCCCGTTTATAGTCCCGACGTACGTGTTTTACGCCACCGCGTTCAGAACGATCGGATTTTCCGACATCTTTGTGCAACCGTGTGTATGCAAGACAAGTTTGAGCCAAAATCCGTCTGAAAAAATCCTAGGATTTTGTTGTCGGAATGTCCGATCAATGTCTGACTGTGTGTACGGGGCATTAGAGGTTTTTTTTACAGGACCCAGACCCTCCAATTTGTTGGCACTTGGGGAGAATACATTTTATGCCAACCCCAGGCCTTCCAATCTGATGGCACGTGGGGGAAAGGACTTTGTGAAGACCCCAGTCTGGTGGACTTTTGTGAGAAGAGGTTTTGTACAGACCCCAGACCTTCTAGTCTGATGGCATTTGGGGAGGGGGGGGGGGATTTTGTAATAACCTCAGGCCTTCCAATCTGATAAACCCTCCAGTCTGATGGCACCTGGGGGAAAATATTTTGTGAAGAACCCAGACCTTCTAGTCTGATGGCACTTGGGGGAAGAGATTTTGTACAGACCCTCCAATCTGATCATACTGGGGGGGGGGGGGGGAGAGCTTTTATGAAGACCCCAGACCCTCTAATCCAGGGATCTCAAACTGGCGGCCCTCCAGCTGTTGTGAAACTACAAGTCCCATGAGGCATTGCAAGGCTGACAGTTACAAGCATGACTCCCACAGACAGAGCCATGATGGGACTTGTAGTTTAGCAACAGCTGGAGGGCCACCAGTTTGAGATCCCTGCGGCCACCTGGGGGAAGAGATTTTGTGCAGACCCCAGACCTCCCAATCTGATGATACTTGGGGGAAAGAGCGTTTATGAAGACCCCAGACCCTCCAATCTGATAGCAGAGATTTTGTGCAGACCCCAGACCTCCCAATCTGATGATACTTGGGGGAAAGAGCGTTTATGAAGACCCCAGACCCTCCAATCTGATAGCAGAGATTTTGTGCAGACCCCAGACCTCCCAATCTGATGATACTTGGGGGAAGAGCATTTATGAAGACTCCAGACCCTCCAGTCCTATGGCACTTGGGGGATGAGATGTGTATTTGTAAAGTGCGAGGAGAGGAGAAGGATGGTTAACCTTGATTTTAGAGGATCAGAGAAACTACAAAAAAACAATCAATCTTTGTATTATAATCTTAAAAAAAAAAAATCTACTATGATACTGTTATCGCAAATTACTCAATGCATTAACTAGATTTCCCTTCCTCAAAATAAGCTTTTGGCAGAATTTCATGGCCTTGCAATATTATTATCTTGGTATTTTTCCTAACATGAGCAAGCAGCAAGCTTTGTGCCTTTGGCCAAATATAGTCAGCGTTGCCATTTCAATTACCGCTCACAGATCACAACCTCACAATGTGCTGGGCTGCATGCGGCATGCTCTGCTATATAGTATTTGTGTGATGCACACTGTGTTTTTATGTTTTTTTCATGCATATGTCAAGCCTGGCCCCCCTAGCAGAAAGTTCATATGGGAATGCTTGCATGTGTGTATGTATGCTTTCCTCGTTCAGCTCTCACATATGCAGGCTGCCTTTTATTTATTTATTTTTGTTGGGTTTAAATGCTTGTTATGTTTCATACTGAAATCATCAATGTGCCGTCTTTGCCTGGTAACATCAGTACAAGACTACCCTCTGTTGGTTCTGTGTAGAATTGCATACAGAGATTTGAGGTTCAGCCTTTTATATTTATTATTATTAATTATTATTATCAAATATAAAATATATCATTTTTTATATTGTTTATTTATTACAGGTACTTATAGTTTTGTCAATTTATGCAGCACTTTACATATTTATTACATATTCACATCAGTCCCTGCCCTCAAGGAGCTTACAATCTAAGGTCCCTAACTTACATTCCTACATACACATACTGGGGCCAATTTAGAGAGGAGCCAATTAACTTACCAGCATGTCTTTGGAATGTGGGAGGAAACTGGAATATGCAGAGGAAACCCGCACAGGGAGAACATGCAAACTCCAGGCAGGTAGTGCTGTGGCTGGGGTGCGAACCGACAACCCTAGTGCTGCTAGGCCGAAATGCTTATAATAATATTAACAAAAATATCAAATATTATTATTGGTATTATATACAAATATAAAATATTATTTTTAAATATTAACAATATAAAAATATTATTTTCGCAAATATGAAATATTATTTTTAAATATTATTGATAATAATAATAATCATAAAATTTATGTTAATATTAATCATTTTATTAGTCAGAAAAAATTACCCTTTCCCGTCCAGCCACGTACTGGTACGTGGCTGGACGTTCGGTGGTTATAGCGGGATGATGCCTGCATCATCCCGGTACCGGTTTTTAAAGCCGGCTGTCGGCTCTCTTGTAATAGCAACCGAAGTGGCTCAGTTGGTTGCTATCACAAGCAGCGGGAGGGGACGTCTTCCCCTGCCCCCCCTCCCTCGGCTCTCTCGGGCTCTCCCGTCCCGTTGGGAGACCCGAGCTACCAGCCACGTGTCCGGCGGTTGGCCGAACAAAGCTGAGGAATGGCTTTTACATTCCTTGTGACAGCAATAAAAGTAATCAAAAATAATTTTAAAAAAATATCAATTAAATCATTTAAAAAAAAAAAAAATGACGGTGCCCCCATTCCTCCAGTGCTTGCGCGCAAAGGTGAGCGGGCGCTTTGGTCACGCACGCAAACAGCGATCATCCCACGCGTGACGTATCGCCGCAAATGTCAGATCATGGGCAGCAATTCTAGCGCCAGACCTCCTCTGAAAAATCTCAAGTGATAACCTGTAAAGGCTTTTAAAGCTTCGCTTATGGATAGTAAAATTGACATTGTTTGTCGCTGTTGGACAGCCGTGCACAATTTTAAAGTGTGACATGCTTGGTATCTATTTACTCGCACACAGCAGGGGTTCACTCTGATATCTACCCCAATTGTTTGGGACTTTAATGGCAGAAGTACAACAGCTTTAAAAAAAAAAAAAAATATTTGTGTCAATGATAAAACCTTATGAATAAAAAAAAATGTCTCTTCCTTATATTTTTCCATATAATTACATTACACCACCAACATAATACATAAGAGTTGCATAAAGAGTTTAAAATGCAGCGTTTTTAGCATAAAACCCCAGGCTTTTCAGAGTCGCTTGTCTCCTTCAGTAAGAAGTTACAGTGAGGGAAAAAAGTATTTGATCCCCTGCTGATTTTTTACGTTTGCCCACTGACAAAGAAATAATCAGCCTATAATTTTAATGGTAGGTTTATTTTAACAGTTAGAGAGAGAATAACAACAAAAATATCCAGAAAAACCCATTTCAAAAAAGTTATAATTTGATTTGCGTTTTAATAGGTGAAATAAGTATTTGATCCCCATCAATTGGCAAGATTTCTGGCCCCCTGGTGTCTTCTATACAGGGAGATTAGGAGCACTCTCTTATAACTGCCAATCTCCCTCGGTCTGGGGCTCCATGCAAGATCTCACCTCGTAGAGTTTCAATGATCATGAGGACGATGAGGAATCAGCCCAGAACTACACGAGGAGAATCTTGTCAATGATCTCAAGGCAGCTGGGACCATAATCACCAAGATAACAATTGGTAACACACTACTCCATGGAGGACTGAAATCCTGCAGCGCCCGCAAGGTTCCCCTGCTCAAGAAAGCTCATGTACAGGCCTGTCTGACGTTTGCTAATGAACATCTGAATGATTCGGAGGAGAACTGGGTGAAAGTGTTGTGGACAGATGAGACCAAAATCGAGCTCTTTGGCACCAACTCAATTCGCCGTGTTTGGAGATGGAGAAATGGTGCCTATGACCCCACGAACATCATCCCCACTGTCAAACATTGAGGTGGAAACATTATGCTTCGGGGGTGTTTTTCTGCTAAGGGGACAGGACAACTTCACTGCATCAAAGGGACGATGGACGGGGCCCATGTACCGTCAAATCTTGGATGAGAACCTCCTTCCCTCAGCCAGGGCATTGAAAATGGGTCGTAGATAGGTAATCCAGCATAACCATAACCTAAAACACATGGCCAAGGCAACAAAGGAGTGGTTCAAGAAGAAGCACATTAAGATCCTGGAGTGGCCTAGCCAGTCTCCAGACCTTAATCCCATAGAAAATATGTGGAGGGAGCTGAAGGTTCGAGTTGCCAAACGTCAGCCTCGAAACCTTAATGACTTGGAGAGGATCTCCAAAGAGGAGTGGGACAAAATCCCTCCTGAGATGTGTGCAAACCTGGTGGCCAACTACAAGAAACGTCTGACTTCTGTGATTGCCAACAAGGGTTTTGCCACCAAGTACTAAGTCATGTTTTGCGAAGGGGTCAAATACTTTTTTCACTCATTAAAATGCAAATCAATTTATAACTTTTTTGAAATGCGTTTTTCTGGATTGTTTTGTTGTTTTTATTCTGTCTCACTGTTAAAATAAACCTACCATTAAAATTATAGACTGATCATTTCTTTGTCGGTGGGCAAACGTACAAAATCAACAGGGGATCAAATACTTTTTTCATTCACGGTACTCTTTATGTAACTCTTATATATTATGTTGGTGGTGTAATGTAATTATATGGAAAAACCGCTGAAAGACATACGTTTTTATTCACAAGGCTTTATTTTGTTGACACAAAGATTTATATATTTTTTATAAAACGTTGAACTTCTGCCATTAAAGCGGAGTTCCACCCAAAAGTTGAACTTCCGCTCATCTGATTCCCCCCCCCCCTCCAGTGCCTCAATTGGCACCTTTCAGGGGTTCAGGGGGGAGGGGGTGCAGATACCTGTCTACTACAGGTATTTGCACCCACTTCCTGGAATAGACTCCTGTGGGAGTCACGCCCCTTCCCGCACCCCCCCCCCCCCCCTGTCTCCTGGGAAACACACAGGTCCCAGGAGATAGCGGGGACCACTTACGACGTGCAGTGCGACTCGCGCATGCGCAGTAGGGAACCGGGAATTGAAGCCGCAACGCTTCACTTTAATGAAGGCTTCGGATTGATCGGCTTCGGCTGCCGACATCGCTGGACTCCAGGACAGGTAAGTGTCCATTTATTAAAAGTCAGCACCTGCAGTATTTGTAGCTGCTGGCTTTTAATATTTTTTTTTTTTTTTAGGTGCACTCCCTCTTTAAGGCCCCTTTTACACTTGTGTGACTTGTCCTGCGACTTGGGGCTGCAAAGTCGCAGGACAAGTCGTTCCGCATGATTTCCAAGGATAACCATTGATATATGTGCGACTTCAAGTCGTGCCGACTTCAAAGTAGTCCCTGTACTTCTTTGGTCCGACTTTCATGCGAGTTGAGGTCCATAGACCTCAAGTTTACACGGGCATTCCCAGATATCGAGACAAAATCCCTAAAATCACAGTAAAATCGTGCAACTTTTAAGTCACAGCAGTGTGAAAGGGGCCTAAAGTCCAAAACAATTAAGGGGCATTTTTCTAGTTTGATGGCTTTGTGGGCATTTGTGTCTTTATGAAATAATCCTATATTTTTATCGCCTGCTTATGAGTGGACATTTGTGGGTTTAAACTGAACCTGTGGCCAGGCTATGGATATTCAAATAGTTACATATTCCTAAAAAGCCACAAGCAAACTTTAAAAACCAGTCCTAACTGACCTTTGTAGCAGCAGGCACTGTGGAGCAGTTCATCTTCATAGCACAAACAATACAGCTGGCTTCTGTCAAGTTTCTCAGCAGCTCGGCTCCCCCTGTTCCCTCTCGCAGAAAAGACTTGTCAGCCTCCCAGCATGTTAATGTGAAGTCTGATGCCCATATCTCTGGATCTAATGATTAAGATATATGGTTTTCAATAAAGTTTTTTTTTTTTTGTTTTTTTTCAATGACATGATCAGTTTTAATTGTCCAGGACCATGATGGCTTTCTTTGAATCTTTTGGCTTGGAATTTTGGTGTCTTGTCTGTGACCGTGACATTTCTGCAACATTTATATTTTTTGCTGATTACTCATTACTTGTTCTTGTTCACAGAATACACAGAGGATAAGCAGCTCCCAGTCCACACAGTCTCTTGCAACTCCAGTTGTCTCTGTAACTACACCTAGTCTGGCCACACAGGGTCTGGTCTACTCTGCCATGCCTACTGCCTACAATACTGGTAAGCTTTACCCAATCCAGTCTACTCCACTTCCTTCCATTTTCAGATTTCTGTATTTTCTTTTTACATGTTTTCAAAAAGAAAACACTGAATAATTTTTATGTCTTTGGGCTACTTTTGTTTGAGTAAAATGTTTATACCTATCGAATCTTACTTGGCTTTCTTTAAACTCTATGGAGATTAAAGGGAGAACCAATTTGGTTGTCCCATTAATTTCTATAGAGGTCACAGTCACAGCTCACAGAGGGAAAAACAAATGTAACCCCTGCATGGCAGCCATGTTCTCAGTTAACTACGTAATGCCCATTAAAGCTCATTGGATTCCTCCCCCCCTCCGGTGTCACAGTTGGCACCTTTCAGGGGGGAGGGGGGTGCAGATACCTGTCTAAGACAGGTATCTGCACCCACTTCCGGGAATAGACTCCCATGGGAGTCACGCCCCCTCCCGCACTCCCCCGCTGTCTCCTGGGAAAGACACAGGTCCCAGGAGATAGCGGGGACCATTGAGAAAGCGCAGCGCGACTCGCGCATGCGAAGTAGGGAGTCGGGAAGTGAAGCCGCAACGCTTCACTTCCTGATTCCCTCACTGAGAATGGCGGCGGCAGCACCCGAGGATCAAGGGACGGTTCGGTCTCGGGTGCCGACATCGCTGGACCCCGGAACAGGTGAGTGACCTTATTTTAAAAGTCAGCAGCTGCAGTATTTGCAGCTGCTGACATCTAAAAAAAAAAATTTCGCGGGACCCCCGCTTTAACTGTCAGCAGATCCCACTCTGATTAAAGTGTATATGAGGGAGTATCTGCTCTGAAAACGGATTTGCCCCTTTCCTGATTTTTTTTTTTTTTTTTTGCATATGTCATATTTAATTTATTGAAATCCTCAAACAAATTTTAATATGACACAAAGATAACCCAAATAAATGCAAATTTCATTTATTAAGCGAAAAAAGGCTGTCCAAACTTGCCTGGCCCTATGTGAAAAAGTAATTGCCCCTTGCTCAATCATGAATGAACTGTGATTAACCACATTTTTTGGAAAGCGGAGTTAAATTTTACTTGCCACACCCAGGTCTGATTATTGCCAAACCTGTTGAATCAAGAAATCACCTAAATAGAAGTTGTCTGACAAAGTGAAGCACGCTAAAAGATCTAAAAAAGCAACACACCATGCCATGATCTAAAGAAATTCAAGAACAAATAAGAAACAAAGTAATTAACATGCATCAGTCTGGAAAGGGTTACAAAGCCATTTCCAAGGCTTTGGTACTCCAGCGAACCACGATGAGAGCCATTATCCACAAATCGAGAAAACCAGGAGTGGCCGGCCTACCAAAATTACTCTAAGAGCACAAAGACAATTCATCCAGGAGGTCATAAAAGAACCCAGAACATCTAAAGAACTTCAGGCCTCACTTGCTTCAGGTAAGGTCGGTGTTCATGATTTAACAATAAGAAAGGGACTGGGCAAAAATGGCGTCCATGGGAGAGTTCCAAGGCCAAAGCCACTGCTGACCAAAAAAGAACAAAAGGCTTGTTTCACATTTGTCAAAAAACATCTCGATTATCCCCAAGACTTTTGGGCAAATGTTCTGTGGACTGATGAGACAAAAATTGAACTTTTTGGAAGGTGTGCGACCTGTTTCATCTGGTGTAAAACTAACACAGCATTTCATAAAAAGAACATCGTACCAACAGTCACACATGGTGGTGGTAGTGTGATGGTCTGGGCTGCTTTGCAGCTTCAGGACCTGGACGCCTTCCCATCTTTGATGGAACCATGAACTCTGTGCTCTACCAGAAAATCCTGAAGGAGAATATCTCGGCCATCAGTTCCTGACCTCAAGCACACTTGGGTTATGCAGCAGGAAAATGATCCGAAACACACCAGCAAGTCCACTTCCTGAATGGCTCAGAAAATCCAAAATTAAGGTTTTGGAATGGCCTAGTCAAAGTCCAGGCTTTAATCCGACTGAGATGCTTTGGCATGACCTTAAACAGGCCGTTCATGCTGGAAAACCCTCCAATGTGGCTGAAATAAAACAATTCTGCAAAGAATAGTGGGCCCAAGCTCCTCCACAGCAATGTGAAAGACTCATTGCCAGTTATTGAAAACTCTTGATTGCAGTTGTTGCCACCAAGGGTGGGTGGCACAACCAGTTATTAGGTTTAGGGGGCAATTACTTTTTCACATCACTGTATAAGTGGGCGTAAGTTTATTACTTTACATATGTAGTTGAAATTTCATGTTGGTAATGTATATCTCTTCCTGTATAGTAACTCTTCTTCCTTTTTAATTGAATTTTAATTGAACAATGGATTCCAAGCAGAATCAAAATGCCACCGTTGAGTTCTTGATGAAGGAGGGGTGCAGGCTGTCCGACATCTACAGAAAGCTACAGAATGTTTACAAAGATGACACCATGGACAAGAGTCACCAATGACAAGATATTGCTCTCCTCAATGGTGTAATCTACATAGACATTCTGTAGCTTTATGTGGATGTTGGCACCTCTCCATCAGTGACAGCTTCTGCTTGGGATCAATTATTTACATGCAATGGGAAAAAAAAGGAGTTGCTATAGGGGAAAAGTTACTCCACCAACATGGTATACCCACTTTTGCATTACTTTCGGTACAGCCCTCATATTTGTGGTGTTCTAGGAGGCAAATTCCCCTGAGCCCAGTCCTCTCCTGGTTGCTCAGTAACATGCCAAATATTCTGCTTCTAAGGTCTGAATTTGGGTGAATAAGGGATCGTGACAGGCACTCCTCTGCCCAGCTGCTCCATTCATGGAAGCTGTTGCTACAGCTATGAATTAAACATGATCTATGAATTGAGGGGGCATGTCTGTCAATCATCTGCCCCCCTCCATTCATAGATCATGTTTTGTTTATAGAAACTGTAGTTACGGCTTCTATGAGTGGAGCAGCTGGGTGGAAAGGACTGGCATAGGCAGGCACTCTTGATGAGAGTCCTGTCAGAGCCCCTTAGTTCTGCTAATCCTCCCCTACACCGGAAGATTATGGCTGGGGGAATCTGAAAAGAAAGATTTCCGCGAAAGGAGAACACGGCAGCACAAGGCAAACATTTCACTGAAGGCAAGTAATGTCCCTTGTGCTGTTTTATTTATTTTTTGAGGGGTATATTTAAGCTTTAATTTATCCACCCCTGGATAAATTATTAGACTGAATATATGGCAGGCTACTGTCCAGAGACAGTTTAATATATTTCATATCAAATATAGTATGGGCCATTTTATAGGAAACAAAGGTACCAACTTGAATTTATTAAAGTCCTCCTTAACATATTTTTCAGTAAAAAGAACTGGAGTTAACAAAAAATCCAAACACCTTTTTAGATTCCTTTTTTAAAAAAATCTTTGTATTTATTTATTTTTTTAATATCGGTGGTCCCGATATTGGTCCCAAAATAGTTGTACATTTCTTGAAATAACATAGTTTTGCTCTTTTTATTCTTGTCCAGATTATCCTCTTACCAGTGCGGACCTTTCTGTTCTACAAGGGTTTAACTCTCCAGGAATGCTGCAGATTGGACAGGTGTCTGCCTGGCAGCAGCATCACTTAGGACAAGCAGCCCTCAGCTCCCTTATGTGAGTACCATTTCAAATTTATGTTGCATACCTAGGCAAATGAGTTTTGTGCTCCTGTGGAAATTTAAATTTTAAAGCACAACTATACGTCTATCTAAATTTGCGGAAAGTAACTTTGGTGAGGGATCAGAGTGGCTAGGTGCACCTGAACTGCATCTCCACCTGCCACAGCTGACCAGACAACGGCTAGAAAGAAGACAGGCGCTTCATTATGGAAGATTGTCTCGGCTCTCAGCACTTTTCCTGAGACCAGCAGCAGTAAGAGGAATGAAGGGGCTGCTGTTAGAAATCATGGGGCCCCATACAACACTCCTGATTGGGCCCCCCCAAACCACACCTACAACCCCCGTGTGCAGCAGAAAGCAGCACTGACTTCATCTGCCTACACCCTGAAAATAAAATAAAGTCCCTCCTCTGCTCCTACCTCCTGGGCTCATCTGTTAATCTGATCGGGCCCAGAGAAATGTAATTTAAGCCCTAATAAGCAAGTATTAGGGTGTGGTCTAGTAAAATACAATTCTTCATTTAGACAGAAATGAATAATTAAGCTGCCCTGGGCCCAGTACAACAGGGCCGGTTGTACTGCCTTATCAGTAGCCCTGGGGCTGACACATCGACCCTCCCTCTGCATTGCTTTTCCTGCCGCCTATTTTGGCAA
Source organism: Lithobates septentrionalis (assembly GCA_037952835.1). Classification (NCBI taxonomy): domain Eukaryota; kingdom Metazoa; phylum Chordata; class Amphibia; order Anura; family Ranidae; genus Lithobates; species Lithobates septentrionalis. Next base: position 830,010 of record JBBDGP010003132.1, on the reverse strand, counting down.
AGTGCTCAGATCCAAAACCTGCTTCTTTTATGAAGGTTCTGTCTCGGCTGTTGTTGAGTTGGCTGCAGGTGGAGGAGAAGGGGTACAGTTTGGACTACATATCTAGGGTTAGGAAGCACCTAGCAGCAACATATTACAAAGTATTAGTAGAGGGAGACAGAACAGCAAAACAAAAAAAAGATTTTATTTGAAGTGAACCTGTGTCCAGACTGCACATGTTTTTACATATTCTGAACAGCTACTGTAAAACAAGCCCCCATCCAGCTATGTTGCTATTTGGCATTGGAGAGAAATTGGAACATTCTCAGCTAATTTCTGTGGGGTGCAGAATCTTGGCAATCTACCAACCCTCTAATGTAAACAACATGCAGGGGCGCTTTAGAAAATCCTACAGCACCTCAAAGATGCTGCTTGCAGGACTTTTTTTTAACGTCCTGCCAGCGCACCGCACCAGTGTGAAAGCACTCGGGCTTTCACACTGGAGAGACGGGAGCAGCTTTTTACAGGCGGTTTTACAGGCGGTTTGCAGGCACTATTTTTAGCGCTATAGCGCCTGTAAAGCGATTCAGTGTTAAAGCCAGCTAAAGTTCTTTAACTGCTTGTTATGAACATGTAAATAGTTTGTTGCCCATAGTCTTAAGCACAATGGTGCTCCTCCTTATGTCCTCTATGTCCTCTATGTCCTCTATGTGCATGTAACGCCATGATGTCATAACATATGGGGGGTGTGGTCTCTGTGTCACGATGCAGTATCGTGGAGTATCGTGGACAGAGTGGGGGTTTTAAAATGCTGGGCCACGTTTGGACATAGCAATTGCAACCTTAAATTGATTGTAAAGTCTCATTTTTTTTTCTCATTTTTTTTTTTCCTATAAATATAACAAACCTAATATACTTACCTGCTCTGTTGTAGTGGATTTGCACAGAGCAGCCCGGATCCTCCTCTTCTCGGGTCCCTCTTCTGTGATCCTGGCTCCTCCTTCCTGTTGAGTGCCCCCACAGCAAGCAGCTTGCTATGTGGGCACCCAAGCCAAGTCGCAGCTCCCTGTGTCCATTCAGACACAGAGCCCCACCCCCTCTCTCTCCTGATTGGCTAGCTGACTTTGACAGCAGTGGGAGCCAATGGCGCCGCTGCTGTGTCTCAGCCAATCAGGAGGAAGAATCTTGGATGGCTGACACACTCATGGACATTGCTGGACAGAGTGGGACCTCAGGTAAGTCTTAGGGGGGCTGCTGCACATAAGGATTCTTATCTTAACGCATAGAATGCATTAAGATACAAAAGCTTCTGACTTTACAAGTTTACTAGTTTCTAGTTTCTAGTTTAGGAAGTAATGCATCCCCTTTTGCATAGGGATGTATGTCCATGTGTTATGGCCCCCTTAACATGATATTGTTTATAGGGACAGATCAAATATCTAAAATTCTGATCAGGACCTCACAGCCTCTGACTTTTGTAAGATTGCCTTTGAGATGCAGGTATGTAGGATGGTGTCCAGTACAGGATCATCTGTTTATCATTGGAACTTTCCTCATACAAATTTGGGAGGCTAGGTAAGGGTTACATACAGCCCTGCCCAAGAGTTTTTGAGGATGACACAAATATTATTTTCACAAAGTCTGCTGCCTCAATTTTTATGATGGCAATTTGCATATACTCCAGAATGTTCTGAAGACTAAGATGAATTGCAATTAATTGCAAAGTCCCTCTTTGCCATGAAAATGAACTTAATCCCAAAAAAAAACTTTTCCACTACATTTCAGCCCTGCCACAAATGGACCAGCTGACATCATGTCAGTGATTCTCTCATTAACACAGATATCAGTATTGACGAGGACAAGGCTGGAAATCACTCTGTAATGCTGATTAAGTTAGAATAAAAGACTGGAAGCTTTAAAAGGAGGGTGATGCTTGAAATCATTGTTCTTTCTCTGTTAACCATGATTACCTGCAAGGAAACATGTGCAGTCATCATTGCTTTCCACAAAAAGGGATGCACAGGCAAGGATATTGCTGCTACTAAGATTGCACCTAAATCAACCATTTATCGGATCATGAGGAACTTCAAGGAGGGAGGTTCAATTGTTGTGAAGAAGGCTTCAAGGCACCCAAGAAAGTCCAGCAAGCGCCAGATCCATCTCCTATAGTTGAGTCAGCTGCGGGATCGGGGCACCACCAGTGCAGAGCTTGCTCATGAATGGCTGCAGACAGGTGTGAGTGCATCTGCATGCACAGTGAGGAGAAGTCTTTGAGGATGGCCTGGTGTCAAGAAGGGCAGCAAAGTACCCCACTTCTTTCCAGGAAAAACATCAGGGACAGACTGATATTCTGCAAAAGGTGCAGTGATTGGACTGCTGAGGACTGGGGTAAAGTAATTTTCTCTGATGAACCCCCTTCCGGATTGTTTGGGTCATCCGGAAAAAAACCTTGTCCGGAGAAGAAAAGGTGAATGCTACCATCAGTCCTGTGTCATTCCAACAGTAAAGCATCCTGGGACCATTCATATGTGGGGTTGCTTCTCAGCCAAGGGAGTGGGCTCACTCACAATTTTGCCTAAGGACACAGCCATGAATAAAGAATGGTACAAAAAACATCCCCAGAGAGAAACTTCTCCCAACCATCCAAGAACAGTTTGGTGAGGAACAATGCCTTTTCCAGCATGATGGAGCACCTTGTCATAAGGCACAAGTGATAACCAGGTGGCTTGGAGAACAAAACATCGAAATGTTGGGTCCATGGCCAGGAAACTCCCCAGACCTCAATCCCATTGAGAACTTGTGGTTAAACCTTTTAGGAGGCGGGTGAACAACAAAAACCCCACAAATTCTAACAAACTCCAAGCATTGATTATGCAAGAATGGGCTGCCATCATTCAGGATGTGGCCCAGAAGTTGTCTGACAGCATGTCAGGGCGGATTGCAGAGGTCTTGAAAAAGAAGGGTCAACCCTGCAAATAATGACTCTTTGCAGAAACTTTGTGTATCTGTCAATAAAAGTCCTTGGCACTTTTGAAATTCTTATAATTTTACTTCAGTATACCAAATGAGACTTTGTGATAGTTAATAGTTGTGTCATTATTGTGTCATTCTCAAAACTTTTGGCCAGGACTGTAGTACTTTCCATGTTTTTATTATAATTTTGCTTGATTTGTAATGATGGATGAACATCTACTGCCTTGATAATTAAAAATGACGTGCATCCACCTTCCTTCATTTATGCAGTTTTTGTCTTTGTATTTCACAGGGCTGGCGGGCAGCTATCTCAGGGTTCAAACTTATCCATCAATACCAACCAAAACATCCACATCAAATCGGAGCCGATCTCTCCTCCACGCGACAGAGTGACCTCCACCGGGTTTCCTCCACAACAACAACAGCAGCAGCAACAGCAGCAACAGCAGCAGCATCCACAGCACCATCAACCCCATCAACCCCATCAATCCCAGGCTCGTCCAGAAATGGGGAGATCTCCCGTGGACAGCCTGAGTAGCTCCAGCAGCTCCTACGACGGAAGCGATCGAGAGGATGTTCGCAACGATTTCCACTCTCCTGTCAGCATGGGAAGAAATCCCAACACTGAAGACAGGGACAGCCCCTCCATGAAACGAATGAGGATGGATGCCTGGGTGACATAAAAGGTTTTTCTGTCCTCTTCCGTGGCTGAGCTCCATGCATATCAAAAACTGTTTTCTTTTTCCAGAGGATGCAGAACCCTTTATATATATTAATATATATATATATAAAAAGAGAATCATGTCACACACACATACACGCACAAGCCTCATCTTTTGTGTGTCTCTGTGTGCTCAGTTGTGTTTTAACACAAATTCTATCAGGTACCTGCTGCAAATGACTGTATACAGACCTACAACATTACGTGGCAATGTGGCACTTACATGGAGTTTGACCCTTTTTCCTGGAGAGAACACAGTAAAATCTGAATCTTGTACTGTACCACATTGAGACTGCAATAGTAAAGGGATGATTTTTTTTTTTTTATAGACAGAGATTAGTGAAAATGCATATCTTTGTAGTACGGTTGTAAGGCTCTTTAACCACCGTGACTGACTCGACATCCCCCTCTGCCAAGAGGTTTATACAGTACAAAGCTATCTGTCCTTAGCCCCTTGTGTAGGCAGGCCATTTAAAGACGTGGCTTTGTAGCAGGAATAAAAACCCGAAAGCAGGAAACAAAAGAAAGCAATAGTGTATATGTAAATGTTTTATCCTACACAACCATGCCTAAATAATCCCCCCCCCCCCCCCTCACAGTAGGAATATATGAAGGGCTTAAGCCACACAGTCTATTTTTGCACGCTCAACACAAACCGCAATCGCAAAAGAGAGAATGGAGGTTTCTTGTCAAGTGTGTGACTTAAAAAAAGTATATAAATATATATATAAATAAAAATGGGGTTTCGGGGGGGGAAGCATGAGATTTTTTTTTCTTTTTAAAGATCTATACGTCTAGCCGCGTTTTAAAGAAAAAAAAAAAAGTAATATATTAAGTTATAATTGGAATATGTTTAAGAACATTTCTTTTTACATTCATACCTTGAGAAAAAAAAAACAAATAGAGAACTGATTTTAGCTTGTGTATATTTTATATTATTAAAAAAAAAAGACCCTTATGGATTAATGACTATATATAAAAAGTTCTATACTTTTGAACACGTTCTGCAATGAATTATTTATATAAACCAAAGCTGTATGTTGAGCTTTTTTTTTTTTTTTCTTTTTTTTTTTTGTAGACTATAGACTTATTCTGTAATTCCTTGATTTTTATATTTTTTTTTTTGGCTTTGAAAGTAAAAAGAAAAATTAAAAAATATTAATGCAACATCTGCAGAAAGAAAAAAATAAATAATAATAAGCCATGATATAACTATGTATAAATTAAACTTTGAGCCAAACTCTTGTTCTTTTGTATAGAACATCCTAAATATTTCACGACAGGGTGTAAGTACCGATGTATTGTATGTTCACCAAACCGATTTTATATATCTAGAGATATATAGATCTCTATATATCTAGAGATCTATATATCTAGAGATCTCTAGAGATATATAGAGATCTATATATCTCTATATATCTCTAGATATATAGATCTCTATATATCTATAGATATAAATTACGGATTACTGCCAACTTGAAGTGATGACGGCAATATCCAAGTAGAAAAGTATAAGAGTATTTAATGTGTAATGTACAGTTTTGTCAAATATGCTGTATTCCCTCTTGGGTGTTATTTGCTAGTACTGTTACTACACAACTCGCTTTTTTTTTCTGAGAGTTGTATAAAATTTGTTTTGTGGTATTCGAAGTGGTGTGTTTTTAATCTGACTTAATACTTAATATTCCATGCGCGGTATTGTGGCAAAACGGGCAAAAATATGGTTGACTGGAGGAAACCAGAGCTCAGGTTGAAGAACTGCCATGTTTCTTTTATAAGATGGCACATTTAAGCAGCTTAGACCAGAACCTCTAGAGAACTTCACCTCTTGTGTAACCCATACAATAGAACTTTGATATAAATTACTATTACCAGTTGAGGGATGTTGAAGCTTGAGCCAAAAACAGTTTTTTCTTTTTCCTTCATTTTTGGACAGTGTGGAAAAGGGATAAGAACCTCTTTCAAATCTTTCAAGTTGAGAAGATTTCCCTTCAGTTTTTTATTAGATGACGGGAGAACACAATAGTGCTGCGGTTCCCCTCTCTGACACCAATAATGGGGCACAGTTCCTCCCAATGACACCAACGATGGGGCATAATTTCTCCCAATGACACAAACAATGGGGCACAATGACACCAGTGGTAAGGCACAATTCCTCCTAATATCACCAACGATGGGGCACAATTCATCCCACTGTTTGTTTGTTTTTTCCAGCTGACATCAGAACCTTTTCTTTTCCAATAGATTTTTATTCAAAAGTTTAACAACATGCAGAAATACCATAATTGTTGAACAAAAAATGGATGCTCCCTCCAATACAATTAAGGGCCCGAGTATAATTAGCAAGACCCAAATAAATGAGCCTAACAGGCTGGGCCCCCCTAATGAGGCGTCTGTTTACCAAGAGCATAAACTCTGTGAAGGTAGTCCTCCTATGACAAATCAAAAATAAAGGCAAGATTTGAAACAAGAGAATCTGGATGCCGCACACTGGATAAAGTTGAAAATTCTTCTTTATTATAAAATCAGGATCATCAAAGATACAGGACAATCAGGCAGATGGTACAGACACAGCTGACGCGTTTCGCACTCTAATTTGAGTGCTTACTTAGTAAGCACTCAAATTAGAGTGCGAAACGCGTCAGCTGTGTCTGTACCATCTGCCTGATTGTCCTGTATCTTTGATGATCCTGATTTTATAATAAAGAAGAATTTTCAACTTTATCCAGTGTGCGGCATCCAGATTCTCTTGTTTCAAATCTTGCCTCAATTTGCATTTAGCCAGCACCTGGGACTCCCCTCCTCTGAAGGATCTACTAAACACACACCTGGGAGCAAGTCTACCTGAACGGTGAATCACCTTCCCTGTTTTGTCTAAATCAAAAATAAAGGCATATCTATAAAAGAACATCACATTAACAGTCAAATGGTAACACGGTTACATTCAAAGGAATGTGGGAGCGATAACGGCAGGGATTATGTTCAGTACCTCAAGGCTCAATGCCTTGCTCCCATGAATAAATTGGAATGGGAAAGGCTCTATGGTCCCCCCATATGCATCCATATTAAGAACATCAGTTAGAAGAAAGGAAGATGAGGAAGTAGCGAAGAAGCGGTCCCCCCGATCAGGGTGCCCCAGTCCCTAGGGAGCCTGGAGGTATTTAATCCAAGGGCTCCATAACATCGGGACCTTTCCCACTGCCAATCGCCATAGTCCAGCTCCCTAAAGTCTGAAGTACAGTAAACTGGTCCTTTGTTTAGAAAGTTTGGAGACCCCTGATGTAGAACATTCCACTTGCTGACCAACACATGTATATAATAGTCAGCAAGTGGTTATTAGAAGAGTGTGGCTGATCTTGGTACCGGTTTTCCTCAGCTGGTGAATAACTGTTTCGTAAAACTGATCTGGGAAGCTGTCAATTATGCCGCTGTGGTCCACAGTGGTTCCAGGCCCTCCTGTTCCTCTGGAAAGCCTGGAAGCACAGTAAGCAGCCAGGATGGCCCCAGACAGAGAAGATGGTGGAATGTCCATTCCCTGATCTCCTCTGTGATGAATGAACCTGGAAGCAATGATGATTCCACCAAAGCAACTGCTTTAGAGGGCAGGGGAGACATTGGTGGTCTAATAGACCCCCGATGTCTCCATAAAGAGTACCTGTCACTGGCCAAAGCTATCACATAGAATGTGGTTAGTACATATTGGTATCAACATTTTTATTTTTCACCTCGCCTACTTAATTTCAAAACTGGGCATAGTATTTTTCCCTACAGCTGCTGACATTTTGCACAGTGGGTGCAATGGAGGGGGTTTCCTCATTTATTGAAACCCGGTGCCCCTGCACTGAGAACCGATCGATCGAACACCACCGATGGCTCGGTTCTCTCTGCTCCCCGAGTGGAGAGCTGCTGACTGTCAATCAGCAGCTCTCCTCTCTGCTCCCTCCTCGCTCACTGAATCGCTGAGCTGTGGAGGAGTGGGAAGCGGCCGTCTCAGGCTCTCAGCGGCTCCCTGCGAGCGGCATCAGTCCAGGCACCTAGCGGATCCAGACTTTATTGTTGGGATAATGCGGTGCCTGGACTGATTCCTGCTGAAAACGGGTCACAGGAGTGCAAAACTCCTGTGACCCATAGGAGAAGCCCAGCCAAACGTGCTCAGGCTGGACTTCTCCTTTAATGTTCTGGTCTTCCTTCACTCTCTCTTCACACAAGCTTCAGAAGAGCAATGTACAGCAAGCTTTTGGCAGCTATGAAGCTTTTAAAGGGTAACTCCATCTTTTACACCATGTTACTCCCATAGTGTACTGTCTTTGGTGCCAAGCAGTCTTTAAAAGCCCTCAACAAAGTTTTACAAATGCATTGCCTTCATTAATATATTCGTAAAAATAAGGCGTTTGTGCCAATTACTGAAATTGTAAATTGTTTGCATACAGGAGTTTTGCAAAATGTTACGCCGTTATCACAGGAAAAGCATGCTGGGATTCTGATTTATTTTCTTTATTTCCTTTTTTTTTCTGTACCACACTTGTATATACTTGGTGTGTTTTAATCAAGAGAGGTCACCAGCAATCAGTGAAATGATTGCTGTTTTCTTTCCACTAGAACTTGTATATAATTGTATCTGTGAACCCCTACAGTGTCTGGCTTGTTCATATGTGTAAAGTCCAGGTTTTTTCTAATATTTTTTTTTACTATCACTATTGGATCTATATTTTATTTTGATCCATATCAATATTTAAGCAGACCTCTGGGGAAATTTGAAGCGAAAGCTGCAATAAACAGTAAAAAATGTCCAAGATCATTTAATATATATCTTCAAGTAATTGTAAACTTTTTTTTTACGCCTTCTTGACCAACCGCCACAGTTAAAGCCATCGTAGCTGTACGTTGGCTCGCGGGGTTGGGATAGCAGGCACACGCGACCGCTGCACAGCGGGGGTGCCGGTGCTCGTGGCCGACTGTCGCGATGACTGCCGGCCTCGAGCGATCGTGAGCAGGAGACACAGAACAGGGATGAGTGTATGTAAACACACACTTCCCTGTTCTGTTCTGATAGGAGTGACAGATCGTGTGTTCCTAGGAATCACGATTCGTCACTTCCTCCAGTCAGTCCCCTCCCCCTTCAGTTAGAATCACCTCCCAGGGAACACAGTTAACCCCTTCACCGCCCCCTAGTGTTAACCCCTGTCATCAGGAGCAGTGATCGCTGTCATGTGAGTTGTAGCCCATCCCCCCCACAGTTAGAATCACTACCTAGGACATACTTAACCCCTTAATCGTGCCTTAGTGGTTAACCCCTTCCCTGCCAGTGTCCTTTACACAGTAATCGGTGCATTTTTATAGCACTGATCGCTGTATTAATGGCAGTGGTCCCAAAAATGTGTCAAAATTGTCCGATGTGTCCGCCATAATGTCGCAGTCACGATAAAATTCGCAGATCGCCGATTAATAATAAAAATGCTATAAATCTATCCCCTATTTTGTAGACGCTATAACTTTTGCGCAAACCAATCAATATAAGCGTATTTCAATTTTTTTTTTTACCAAAAATATGTAAACAAATACATATCGGCCTAAACTGAGAAAAAATTAGCTTTTTTTAAAAAGAAATGGGGGTGGATATTATAGCAAAAATGACAAAATATTGTGGGGTTTTTTTTTTCAAAATTGTTGCTCCTTTTTTGTTTATAGCGCAAAAAATAAAAACCACAGAGGTGATCAAATACCACCAAAGGAAAGCTCTATTTGTGGGTAAAAAAAAAGACGCCAATTTTGTTTGGGTACAGCGTCGCACGACCGCGCAATTGACAGACAAAGCGACGCAGTGCCGAATTGCAAAAAGTGCTCTGGTCAGGAAGGGGGTAAATTCTTCCGGGGCTGAAGTGGTTAAATAATAAACATGTCATACTTACCTGCTCTGTGTAATGGTTGTGCACAGAGCAGCCATGACTAAGGACTAACATCCGAAATGTGTTAGTTTGTTTTACAGCTTTGCACATGTATTTACCGATCCTCCTCTTCAGCGAGTGCCCCAAAAAAAGGAAGCCACTTCCTATGGGGGCACTTGTGCAGCCTTGATCCTGAGCCGTACTGTCTGCACCTATAGACACAGGCAGCACAGCTCAGCCCCGCCCTGCCCCCGCTCCCTTGTCATAGAATTTGATTGACAGTAGCAGGAGCCAATGGCTCCTCTCAAGCACAGCGCTGCATCGAGATCGGGCTCAGGTAAGGAGGGGGGGGGGAGGGGATCCAAGGGGTTTTTTTTTTTTTTCACCTTAAAGTGGTTGTAAACCCTCCCTCCTGACTTTTAACTATAGGTGTAAGCCTAGAATAAGGCTTACCTATAGGCAGTGGAAATATTTCCTAAACGTGTGCCGTTTAATGTAAAACGTGTCAATTTCCGCCGTAAGAGCCAGTTCACACAGGGGCGACTTGTCAGGCGACCTAGCCGCCTGACAAGTCGCGTCCCGTTCTGTACAATGGAACTGCTCTAATCGGAGCGACACAAGTCGTTCCGACTTAGAAAAAGGTTCCTGTACTACTTTGGGGGTGACTTCCATAGACTTCTATACAGAAGTCGTTTTGCAAGTCGCCGCGGAAGTCGTTTGCAGGTCGCCTCGCTGAGGTGACCTGCAAGTCGTGCCGCCCCTAGTGTGAACCGACCCTTAATGATATACATATTTATGTTACATAGTAGGTGAGGTTAAAAAAAGACACAAGTCCATCAAGTCCAACCTATGTGTGTACTAGTCTTAAGTGTAAACCCATATTCAATCAAAACGGATTAACCTTGGCAGACTTGGTTGAGTAGGAGATTGCCATGCACCAGAATGCCCCCCAAAAATATTTTTTTTTAGCAATGCAGTGCACCACAACACTAGTAGTAGCAGTAGTGTGTTACTGTGTGTTAAAGTGGAGGTGTGTTCAAAATTAACGACCTCAACACAGTGGTGTGATTTGAACCAAAAAAAAATGGTCAAATATATTTCTTTTAGGAGGAACTCTGCACAATAATGATTACTATATTTTATAAATCTGTTTTTAGGTTGTATTTAAAAAGTATATTGAGTGTTGCAAGTGCCAGTGAATCAACCTACGCAGGGCAGGTCACAGATACACAATACAACTGACGATACACAAACCTAACCTGATGGTTTACGCTCCAGTCCGCAATGCCAGGGGTATGTGCTAAAGCATCTCCTGTTACCAGCCCTTCTCAAAATTTTCAACTTGAAATAACTTTCCGGTCTAGGGGAACACCTGCTAAAAATGAGTCTACAACTCATGATACATTAGTGTGATGGTCAGTAGGAAGAATTGCACCCTTACAGATAGATAAAAAGATCAATGGTGTCAGTGGGAACTTATCTGAGAGGCAGAAATCGCTCAATGCTTGTGGAGCCCTGGTTGACAAACCCTGTATTAAAGACAACTTAGAGGGTGGGGAAGATATGAAGGGGGTTCAGGAAGCCTCCACAGAAGAATGATGAATATTGAAGTCCAAATGCTCACTCTTGCCTCCGTCACAAATTTATACTGTTAGCCTAACGTCCTCTTTAAGATAGGATATTGGCCATCTCCCACAAGTTTTTAAAAAACCCCATAATTCCTCGGCAAGACAGCAGTCAGACATGTACAATTGAAGTTACCTATAAATAGATTTTGAATTTTATTTTTGCCACAATGCTGCGCATGAAATAATTAGAATGTGCAATGGTGAAGAAGAGACATTCAGTTTGTACAGGGGTATTAAGATTATGGATGCCTCTCTTATACAATGACTCCCCCCCCCCCCCCTTTTACTGTCTATTATTCTTGTGTGCCTTAAGAAATGGCTGTGCTGACTGTATTGTTGTCCTATGCAGATGATTCCTCTTTAAGTGGAAAATTTCAGATGAAAACTTTAATGAAGCTGCTCAGAGCACTGACCTGCAAAATAATGAGCTGCTTCAACAAAAAAACCATCCCATTTCATTAATTTTCTCCAAAAAGGTCAAGCATCCTATTGTTCATAACTAAAGTGTTTTTAATGGGCTGCTTTTTGATAACCCGAGCGAAGAGGAGTCGAGGTCTCACCCATAATAACCCCAATCCAACTTTAATTTCCTTCAAACAGAACGGTTGATTATGGGCGTCCGTTCTATCCTCTATGTGCTGGTTTACATAATTCAGTTCCTTCACCAGGTTCGGGAATATTGATTTGGAATGAAAGACGGTTGTTTTCTTCTTACAATACAAAATTCTTGTGAAATTTTAGTCTTGTATAAAAAAAAAAAAATACAAGTGGCTTTGTTTATACTATATACATTTCCCTATAGAAGAAGAAACCGTTTAGGCTTCAGCGAGTCCATTGTATATGCTTTATTTTATCGTCACGTTTGCACCAAGCGCAAGCCATGGTTTGTGTATTTTTACTCAATGTGACTCCAGAGAACTTTCCTGTGTTTTGGCTGAAATAACTGACAAAACATGCATTTCAGCGTGTTGAGTAAAATCTAGATTTAAACACTGCCGTTTTATTTCATTGCAAAAAGTTTGTGTTTGTGGATTCAGCTGTGACTAGAGGCTTTTTGACTGTGGACCAGCTGTGTTTCTTCGTCTGTTACAGTACGCCCTGAGGGTCTTATGGTATATTTCGGAGAATGACTCAGGACTGTTGGTAGGTTTTCTATGAAACATAAAGGATGGGGGTTAGCCCTCAGCAGCTAATCAGATGTTCATTTAATTTTCCAACAGGATCACTTGGGGGGGGGGGGGGGGGGAGAGAAGATGCAGGCCAATTCATTGTCCATGTACCAAGTCAGCCTTTCTCAACCTATTTATCATGGAGGAATCCTTGAAATCATTTTTAGGTTTAATGGAATACTGGGATACAACAATGTTTTCTTATATCTATAGCTCATGGTACATTTAGATCATGATCAGAAAGTGTGGATATAAAGAATAAATAAAAGAATATATAATGTGTTTTTACTTATCATATTTGATATCCAAAGCAGATACTTTTTTTAATACCATTTTGCCATGAGGCAAAATTATTAGTAGTAATAACCAGAAATGAAAGGAATGATCGTAATGTCAAGAAAAGAGAGTATGAGAATGGTAATTTTGTAGTGTTGCTTTACATTGGAGGTCAGTAGAAGAAGGACCTTCTTACATTGGAAGTCAGTGCAAGAAGGACCTTCTTATGTTGGGGTCAGTGGAAGGAGGACCTTTTTACATTGGGGCCAGTGGAAGAAGGACCTCCTTAGGTTTGGGTCAGTGAAAGAAGGACGTTCTTAAGTTGGGGTCAGTGGAAGAAGGACCTTCATACATTGGAAGTCAGTGAAAGAAGGACCTTCTCATGTTTGGGCCAGTGGAAGAAAGACCTCCTTATATTGGGAGTCGGTGGAAGAAGCACTTTCTTACATTGGGGGTCAGTGGAAGAAGGACCTTCTTACGTTGGAAGTCAGTGAAAGAAGGACCTTCTTATGCTTGGGCCAGTGGAAGAAAGACCTCCTTATATTGGGAGTCGGTGGAAGAAGCACTTTCTTACATTGGGGGTCAGTGGAAGAAGGACCTACTTACCTTGGATGGCAGTGAAAGAAGGACCATCTTGCGCTGAAGTCAGTGAAAGAAGGACCTCCACACATTGAGGGCCAGTGGAAGAAGGAACCTTTTTGTGTTGGTGGTCTGTGGAAGAAAGAACTTCTTACATGGAGGGTCAGTGGAAGAAAGGCCCTTTTATACTGGTAATCAGTGGAAAAATGCCCTGTTACATTGGCAGTCAGGGGGTAGTGCATACATTATTTGGCACTGGCCCCACACTGTTGACTCTGTGAAGTGATGTTGGTGCTGAAACTCAAGGAAATTCTTAAGGAACCCTTAGTACCTTGGTTAAAAAAGGCTGGACTAAGTACAGAAACCCATAAAAAAAACATTTCAGCTCTCCAAAGATTGATGAAAGATTCATTGGTTGCTATAAGTTACCACACTGCACTTTCTGCTTTTTGGAATACCTTCATTTTTCTTAAGAGTGTTCACATTTGGCAGCCTATAATGGAAAAAAAATTATCACAAAATATCATCTTCATCGATGTTTATTGAAAATGGTAATATTTTAAAGCTTTACTACAGTGTGCATGCATTTACTTGAAAATATGTTCCACCAGATCTTCTGTGTTAATATCATTATGTAAGAGCCCACTTTGAGTTAGCATATGTTGCTTAAGGGAACATGTCAAAAGGAGTATGGATGCTGCCACTAATGACTTAATCTTGAAGCCATTATGTTCCTATGGCTATCATCCTCATCCTTGCTTCAGCTATTGGGTTGCTAACACAAAAGAAGTATCCACATCGGGAACCCTGCCATTGGTGGCAGCATTGCCCCACTTTAAAAAGTCTGCAATAGTGATTCTTATGTTTTTAATGGCTTCACTTTAAGCAAATCTGTAAGTTTGATGAAGAGGATAAAGCAGTTGAAGGTTCAGGTTGCACATACACTATATTACCAAAAGTATTGGAACACCTGCCTTTACACACACATGAACTTTAATTGCATCCCAGTCTTAGTCCATAGGGTTCAATATTGAGTTGGCCCACCCTTTGCAGCTATAACAGCTTCAACTCTTCTGGGAAGGCTGTCCACAAGGTTTAGGAGTGTGTCTATGGGAATGTTTGACCATTCTTCCAGAAGCGCATTTGTGAGGTCAGGCACTGGTGTGAACGAGAAGGCCTGGCTCGCAGTCTCCATTCTAATTCATCCCAAAGGTGTTCTATCGTGTTGAGGTCAGGACTCTGTGCAGGCCAGACAAGTTCCTTCACCCCAAACTCACTCATCCATGTCTTTATGGTCCATGCCTGACCTCAAAAAATGTGCTTCTGGAAGAATGGTCAAACATTCCCATAGACACACTCCTAAACCTTGTGGACAGCCTTCCCAGAACAGTTGAAGCTGTTATAGCTGCAAAGGGTAGGCCAACTCAATATTGAACCCTATGTAAAGGCAGGTGTCAATACTTTTGGTAACTGAGTGTATCTTCTGATAGCAAGTTTTTTTTTTTTCAGCGCATCTGTCTACCCTACAATTCAGAGACTTCTGTAAGGCAAAAATAAGCAGCCTTCTCATGGACCCACTTCTCTCACCTTCCTGTTCTCTACGAAGTTGCATTGGATGGCCACTTTGGAGACTAGCGGTGGGCCACAATACGACCTAAAGATCTAGCCACTTTTTGCATTATAATGTGCTTTGGATGTAAGGGGTACAGAGTAGAAAAGAGCTTCTAGGGCAGGGGTCTCAAACTGGCGGCCCTCCAGCTGTTGCAAAACTACAAGTCCCATGAGGCATTGCAAGGCTGACAGTTACAAGCATGGTTCCCACAGGCAGAGGCATGATGGGACTTGTAGTTTTGCAACAGCTGGAGGGCCACCAGTTTGAGACCCCTGTTCTAGGGTATATTCTTGCAGAAGAGGTGGCAACCTTATTCCTGACACTGGTTATGCTCTAATGCAGCCTTTCTCAACCTTTTTGACATGGGGGAACCCCTGCTAATATATCTACAGCTCACAGTAGAATAATGTGATGGTCACTGGGAATAATGCTGTGTGTACATTTGTGGTCTTTGGGAATAATCCATCCTTTACTTACATGTCCACTGCTGTCAGTGGTTACTCATCTGGGAAAAAGAAGTTGCTCATTAATCAAGGACCCCCAATGAACCTCTGGAGGAAGCCTAGGGTACCACAAAACCTTGGTTGAGAAAGGCTACTCTGAGTTCAAATTATGTTTTGCTTTATAAACATTTTGACATTTCAGAAACCTATACTTTGATATTGAGCCTGTCTATTTTTTTTTTACATAGTGTTAGTCATGCCCAAGGATAAAGTCTGTTTATGTACTAATGAAAAATTACATAAAGTATCAAGATCAATCTACAGTAAATACTTAAAGCCTAAGTTTAGTTAAAAGGTTTTTGAAAAAATCAGCACAAGGGACATTTCTTACAGTCAATGTGAAGTGTCCCTTGTGCTGGCAACCCAAAACATCCAAGTGTGTGAGTCTTTATTTGCTACAAGGTGACCACAGGAAATGCTATGACAGGGCCACTGGCCGAAATGCGTAAGCTGTTTTATCCCGATATCACCTTGTAGCAAATAAAGACTCATACATTTGGAGGTTTCGGGTTGCCCATTTTCATTTACATTTTGTATGAGAGACTGTAAGACACTTGGAGCTGAGCACAGGTTTCTCAAGTTCTTATGAGGACTCATTGGGACTCCAATGAGTTTGAGCGTTGCTTTTTTTTGTCTCTTACATGTGTCCCTCATGCTGCTGGCTGCAGATTTAGTAACTGTTCCATACTCTGAACACCCCCACCCCAAACCTAATCTTCCAGTGCCATGGGGGTCATAAGTGATGAGGGATCTGTCATATGCACCTATCAAGAGTGACAACTATACCCCCCTCTCCTCTATCCATAGAAGCTGTACTATAGTTTCTTTGCGTTTAAAATGATCTATGAATAGAGATGGAAGACATTTTATTCATCCACCTGCCCTCTATTCATAGATGGATTTTAATTCATAGTAGCTATGAATGGAGAAGGTTGGTGGGCATTATTAAAGAGTACGTATGACAAATCCTTCGGGTCTATTAATCCTTATGGTACCAGAAGATTACAGTGGTGGGGGTGCCACCAGCATAAAGGACACATCTATTTGACTATAAGTAATGTCTCTTGTACTGATTTGTATTTTTTTATGCTTTTTTGACTAAACTTAGGCATTATTATTATTGCATTACACAAACGGCAAGTATCCATCTTATTCTATAAATCAGTCCCTGTGGATCCTAGACCAAGGCTGTACACAGAACCAAGACTTATCCCCAAGATGACATGTAGTCCACCCCCTACAAGCACCAATTCTTTTCTCTGTCGTTCTGCTGTCAGATGCAAGAGCCTCCTTGGAACTGGAGGGATGCAAAGTGCGAGGAGTGAATTGGCAAAAGTGAAACCAAGGCCCCACGTTCAGCCTTGGCCTAGAATCCAAAGATGCTCCACAGGGATCATTTTGAGACTCAACAGATACTTGCAGGCACCACAAGGTACCCACACTTCAGCACTTTTGTAGGCCAGGTCCAGTTCACTTCAAGGATCATGTTCTGCAGTAGCTAGACAGTCCTCCTTATATTTCTCAAAGTCAAAAATAATTGCATTAAATTCTGGATAACTATTTTGTTGCATTGTACAGGGTGACATTGGATTAGGCCTATTCATCAGTCTTATGAATTATTTTCAACAGGTCCCATATCTGCTCACATTAATTACATCGTAAACATTGAACTTTCAGGATGTTTTAAATAAAAAAAAAAAAATGGCGAGGATACGGTTAAATGAAATGCAAGACTCAGAATTCTGATCTGAAGACAAATCTTTATACACAGCGACAGTGAACTGTCTGCGTGAAAATTAAAGTGGATGTTGGCAAAATGCTGTTTGTTCTTTGCAGACATTGAATTCATTGGCGACAGAAGCTGGACTTTGTCGCAGTCACTTTAGTGTAAAAGGGAATTAAATCATTTAAAACTTGTAAGAATTTGCTCCAGGTGTGTTATTTTATCTTTATTATACTTAATGGATATACTTGTGACTTTTTGTTAAATGGTTATATAAAGAATAGAGATTGTAAAATATTTGTATCCTGCATTCACTAAAGTAAAGATAATGGCTTTTACTGTGCATCCTCCTGCATCGTGTCGTCTTTCTCCTGAACAATTCTGTAACATGTTCACACTTTTTGACATTAACGGGGTGAAAGCTTTTTCGAGGAACACAGCACTTGAACTTTCCTGGTGAGCAAGACTATGACTTTTTATTTACTTTTTTTTTGCTAGACAGCTTCAGTTTTCTAAATTTAACTCATAGTTACATATTAGGTGAGGTTGAAAAAAGACACAAGTCCATCAAGTCCAACCTATGTGTGATTATATGTCAGTATTACATTATATATCCCTGTATGGTGCGGCTGTTCAGGTGCTTATCTAATAGTTTCTTGAAACTATCGATGCCCCCGCTGAGACCACCGCCTGTGGAAGAGAATTCCACATCCTTGCAGCTCTTACAGTAAAGAACCCTCTACGTAGTTTAAGGTTAAACCTATTTTCTTCTAATTTTAATGAGTGGCCACGAGTCTTATTAAACTCCCTTCGGCAAAAAAGTTTTATCCCTATTGTGGGGTCACCAGTACAGTATTTTTATATGGAAATCATATCCCCTCTCAAGCGTCTCTTCTCCAGAGAGAATAAGTTCAGTGCTCGCAACCTTTCCTCATAACTAATATCCTCCAGACCCTTTATTATCTTTTTTGCCCTTCTTTGTACTCGCTCCATTTCCAGTACATCCTTCCTGAGGACTGGTGCCCAGAACTGGACAGCATACTCCAGGTGTGGCTGGACCAGAGTCTTGTAGAGCGGGAGAATTATCGTTTTATCTCTGGAGTTGATCCCTTTTTTAATACACGCAAATATTCTGTTTGCTTTGTTAGCAGCAGCTTGGCATTGCATGCAATTGCTGAGCCTATCATCTACTAGGACCCCCAGGTCCATGCAGGTATAAATGTAGCGACCCCCCCCCAGCGCAGGGGGTGGGCTTACTTTATCCCAGGATGGATGCATGGCTGCAGTGGAGAGAGTCACGACCATGATGGGTGCATAGGTTTGCGCAGCCTATTGCATTAGGGTGTGCACCCCAAAGCTCAAACACACACGCCTTTCTCTGCAGCTTCAGCTGCACTGGACAGTGAATGAATGGGAAGCGCACTGTGCTGAGTGGTTTCCTGTTCATTCACCAACTGAAGCATAGTAAACGCAGTCTAGTTTTACTTCAGTTATGAATGGACACAGTGAGTGAGTGTGTTCACTGTGTTAATTTAGAAAAGGAAGGGGCCAGTAAATTACATATTTACTAGCCCCTTCCCCCGCTCTCCACCCTGAAACATCCCTGCAGCAGGCGGGGGAAGAAGAGAGGAGGGAAGCTAGCAGCACTGCAGAGATGGGGGGGGCAGCAACAAAAGGGGTGGAGCCTGGGAAGTTTTGTGCAATCTGCACTACACATGGTGATTAGGGTGTGCCCAGGCACACCCCCTGCGCATGCCTATGGATGGGTGCCAATCACTTTTTAGTCTTACAAGTTTTATTGTACCAGTTCACAGAGAGAGAGAGGGTTAGGGTATTGGATTCTTCCAGCAGATGGGTTCCAGACTCTGCCACACTCTTCCTCCATCCAAGGGGATTGCTAGGTTCTTCTGAGGGCAGACTCTATTCCCTCTCTTCAGCAGCATTTCCATCCTTGGTCTCTACCTTGGGTATATAC
Source organism: Lithobates septentrionalis (assembly GCA_037952835.1). Taxonomy (NCBI): domain Eukaryota; kingdom Metazoa; phylum Chordata; class Amphibia; order Anura; family Ranidae; genus Lithobates; species Lithobates septentrionalis. The sequence goes on along the minus strand of JBBDGP010003132.1, from coordinate 810,987 downwards.
GGGGTCTTTTTTTTCTCAGAAAATAGGTACAGGAACTCAACCACAACCCCCCCCCCCCCAAAAAAAAACCCTGTCCCCCACATGCACCCTCCAAACCTCATCAACTAGTGGGTGTGGTTAAATTTCACTAACTGTTTGATGGTCTTAAAGGGGCATTAAAGTGATTGTAAAGTTTTGTTTTTTTTTCTATAAAAATACCAAACATGGTATACTTACCACCTCTGCTGCAGTGGATTTGCACAGACTAGCCCTGATCCTCCTCTTTTTGGGTCCCTCATCTCTGATCCTGGCCCCTCCTTCCTGACTAGTGCCCCCACAGCAAGCAGCTTTCTATGGGAACACCCGAGCCGAGTCACAGCTCCCTGTGTCCTTTCAGACAAGGAGCCCCGACCCAGCCCCGCCCCATCTCTCTCTTGATTGGCTAGCTGATAGCAGCGGGAGCCAATGGTGCCACTGCCGTGTCTCAGCCAATCAGGAGGGAGAATCTCGGATGGCTGAGTCACTCGTGGACATCACTGAACAGAGAGGGAACTCTGGTAAGTATTAGGGGGGGCTGCTGTACACAGAAGGCTTTTTATCTTAATGCATAGATTGCACCTTCCTTTACAACCACTTTAAATACCAGGAGTGCATTACATACAGAGTTCGGGGCAGGGGGGGGCGTTTCTCACAAAGGGCAGAGTTCAGCGGTGCTCCATGTACACGGTACAGAGTTCAGCGGTGCTCCATGTACACGGTACAGAGTTCAGGGGTGCTCTATGTACACAGTACAGAGTTCAGGGGTGCTCTATGTACACAGTACAGAGTTCAGGGGTGCTCTATGTACACAGTACAGAGTTCAGGGGTGCTCTATGTACACAGTACAGAGTTCAGGAGTGCACTGCATACAGAGTGCAGAGTTCAGCCTTCTTTCACAGCTGCTTCTGCATCCCCCCCCATCCACATCTCTCTTTTACCTTCTTCAGCTCCGACCTCTGCATGCAACCTCCCCTCCTTAGAAGCTCCACCATTTTCCACATCTTACTTATGTTGCTGTGTTAGGCTTAATGTACACGGGACGTTTTACAACCTCTCCTCCTGAACGATTTAATTTGACAGATAGTAACCCACGTTTAAAAACGTCCCTTTTGCCGCGTTTGCGTTTAGAAGCGTGTTTTTTTTTTTTTTGTTTTTTTTTCCTTCAAATAGTCAAAAATGTAAAACGCCTGAAAACGAAACGCGGCTAAACGTGAGTTACAGCGTTTATGCGCGTTTAGAAGCTGTTACAGGCGTTTGGCATTTCAAATGCCTCTGAACATCCGTGATGAATGCATTTTTTTGCTTTCCAAAAAAATGCTTCTAGAACTCCCTAGAAACGACTATAAACGACCCTGTGTACATGTACTGATAAGATGACAGAGAGGAGAGTTCAGGAGCAGCTGAAAAAAATGCCCAACTGCTCCAAAACGTCAGTTTACCAGCAGCAGTGTATATGAGGCCTTAAGCTGAATCACCCAGCCGGTTCTAGTATATATCCTCAAACTGTAGGCTCCTCCTCTCTCACTTGCAGTGAGATCATCCAGTGGGGGTGTCAGCATTCACAATGCATCCCAGCAGGGGCGTTGCTAGGTGGCAAAGAAACCAGGGGCTTCAGCCCGAAGTCCGAGCCCAGCGCAGGGGGGCGGCGGTGTGTGTTACCTACCTGACGCGCGCTTACCTACCTGACATACACTGACCATTACACTCACCTACCTGACACACTCACCTACCTGACATACACTGACCCACACTGACATGATACACTGACCTACCTGACTTCAGGTGACGTGACCTCCTCCTGCAGCTCAGCCGTAGTGTGCGGCTCGCCCGTAGAGTAGACCGTAGGCACTCCAGGCAGCCAGAGCCATGACACAAGAGAGGAGAGCCGCCCACCCGAGCGGGGATCTTCTGACAGTGACACGGAGGCCGCATTGTAATTCCCGCCTTCTGGAGCCTGCAGCGCTTATGATGGAGGTCACACATGCCGCGGTCCCCGCATTGGACCAGTGGGACGTCCATCATAGGCGCTGCAGGCTCCAGAAGGAGGGATCTGCTATGTCACTCGGCCGCGCTCAGGTCAGATTGGTCCCCGCTCGGCGGCGGCTCTCGGGCTTGGGGCTAATAACAAAACTGCATGCCCGAGACCAGGGGCTTTTTGGGGACCCACTCGGGGCTCTAGCCACCGTCAGCCCCTCCCCCTCTGCCAACGCCACTGCATCCTGGGCACCTGCATCTCCCTTGTCCCCATTCTGCACTCTGCAGTATTGTGGGAGACAAGCGATTACTGGTAAACACAGAAGCCGGACTTCTGTGTTTACACGTGATAGTGGTGAGCGGGGAGCAGAGGGTCTGAGCCAGAGGTAGTGGAACTGAGTTCCAAGTTCCAGCTGGAAAAAAAAAAAGCTCTTGGTGTTTGTGTGTGTGTATATATATGTGTATGTGTATGTATAATATAAATATATATATATATATATATATATATATATATATATATATATATATTAAAAAAAAAAAAAAAAAACACCCCCACCCAATCAAAATTGTACCAAAAAAAATACAAAAAAAGGGAAAAAAAAAAAAAACAACAAGCACAATGAAACTGCCTTTCATCAGACATATATTGTCCATTAATATGAATGAATCTCCTTATTTAGAATGAAGACAGCGCTCTTATAATGCCAGAAATCCCAAATATATTCATGAATCCGCAATTTAATCCACTTGAATAAAGTGCTCTTGTGCATAAAAGTCAATCCAAGTAACAAACGTGCATTGTGCCCAATCAAAATGTGCTCTCTCCTCCATGCTTCTAAATAAACGCACACACACCAGATGATGACTTTTTAACCACTTCAGCTCGGGAAGGATTTACCCCCTCCCTACAAATCATCTCCCCCAGCCTAATGGCTGACCGGACAAAAAGGCTTGATGCCCCGCTTACTATTGGGGAACTTCAGGGAGCAGTGGGCGCATTTCCAAATTGTAAAGCTCCTGGGGAGGAAGGTCTGCCCGTGAAAATTTTTAAACCCTGAAATATTGTTTCCGCGCTTACTGAGGGTCTTCAATGCGTCCCTGGAGGTGAGAGCTTTGCCTCCCTCAATGTCCAAAGCAAATATCATTTTACTTTTGAAAGCAGGTAAAGACTCAGTTGATCCAGGATCTTATAGACCCAGGGGCGGACTGACCACTCGGGCACTGCCCGAGGGCCCCATGAAACTAAGGGGCCCCATCAGGGTTGCCAGCCTCAATAAAACCAGGGACAGTATGTAAAAATCTGTGTTTTTTTAAAAAATACCAAGATTATAGCTGCCCCACCTCTCCAGTACCTTTTCAGTGTGTGTATGTGTATTCTGTGTGTCTGTATGTATATACCGTATGTGCTAGTGTACACTGTGTGGCCCCATAATCTATGGCCCGGGGGCCCCATAATCTCCTATTGCCCGGGGGCCCCATGAGTTGTCAGTCCGCCCCTGTATAGACCAATTTCACTTTTTCTAGTGTGATGTAAAAATTCTTGCAAAGGTGTTGGCGGTCTAAATGAGGTTGTTGCGTCAATTGTACACTGATCAGGCCGGGTTTATACTGAACAAGTCCACTGCAATTAATTTGAGAAAGCTTTTCCTAAACCTACAGTTCCCAGCTGACAACGTAGGCAGTAGGGCGTTGCTATCATTGGACGCCACAAAGGCATTTGATAACGTTGACTGGGGGTACTTATGGGCGGTACTGGAACGCTTTGGTTTTGGCCCACAGTACATCTCATGGGTGTGCCTACTCTATGCTCAACCACAGGCTGCAATTAGGGCATTCGGGAAAACTATCTCACACCTTTGATCTGAAGAGGGTTACGAGGCAAGGGTGCCCTCTTTCACCTCTCCTGTTCACCTTAGCGATAGAACCCCTGGCGATCAGGATTAGATCTCATTCCGGTATTGATGACTTTAGATATGGGAACATACAGGAAAAGGTGATGCTATATGCTGATGACATGCTCCTTATGTTAGGGGACCTTACTACGGGAAGCCATGGCCACTATTATAGATTTTGGTGGTTTTTCAGGTCTTAATATAAATTGGTCCAAGTCTGCCCTGATGTTATTGGATGAAAATGACACACAAATGCTAACACCTACATGCCCCATACACCTTATGCAGCGTACACACGGTCGGACTTTTCGGCTACAAAAGTCCGACAGCCCGTCCGACAGACTTTCGACGGATATTTGGCGGACTTGCGGCAGACTTTCTAATGAACGGACTTGCCTACATACGATCACACAAAAGTCCGACGGATTTGTACGTGATGACGTACACCGGACTAAAATAAGGAAGTTGATAGCCAGTAGCCAAAAGCTGCCCTAGCGTGGGTTTTTGTCCGTCGGACTAGCATACAGACAAGCGGATTTCTGGGTCCGGCGTAGTTACGACGTAAAGATTTGAAGCATGGTTCAAATCTAAAGTCCGTCAGATTTGCGGCTGGAAAAGTCCACTGAAAGTCCGGGGAAGCCCACACACGATTGGATTGTCCGCCAGATTTAGTCCGTCGGCCTTTTGTAGACAAAAAGTCTGACCGTGTGTACGCAGCATTACATCCTCATTTAAGTACTTGGGGATTAAGGTGAGGCCGAGTCCCAGAGACTACTGTCACCTGAATATTTCCCCCCTTCTCCAACAATTTCGTAATTGAATTAAAACATTGCACTCCATCCAAATTTCAGTAGCTGGCCACGTAAACCTAATTAAAATGATTCTTGTGCCACAGTTACTCTACTTCCTCCATAATACCCCAATAGTGATCCCGTTAAAAATCTTTAGATTCCGTGCCCTGATCTGGAAGGAAGGCCCTGCCAGAATCAAGTTAGAACACCTACAAAGGCGACGGTAGATTGGCATTGCCTAACCCATGGTTTTACTATTTAGCAGCTCAATTACAACACCTTATAGGCACCATGGATATGGGGAACGAGGGGGGCAGCAGGGAGCACAATTTCTCAATGGTGGTGATGTTCCACACCACCAAAAGGGATTCCATCTCACATGCCCTTGAGGCACAGGCCTTTGGAATATCGCGCAAATGTTACCCGACACATAGGAGAGGATTTACTAAACCTGGAGCCTTCAGAGTCTGGTGCAGCTTTGCATGGTAGCCAAGCAGCTTCTAACTTCAGCTTGTTCAAATAAGCTTTGACAATAAAACCTGGTTGATAATTGTTTCTTTGCAGAGCTGCACCAGATTTTGCACTCTCCAGGTTTAGTAAATCAACCCCTATAATCTCATTCAGAAAGTCTGGAACAAGACCAGATACCATAAGAAGGCGACAGGCTATACGGAATTTAGTCCTATATGGCTTAAAGCGGAAGTAAACCCATCTATAAAACCCTTTCATTTCTGGCATGTGCCGGAAATGTAACACTCCCATTGGATGTGCTCTCAACCAAACTGTCAAACCATCCAACGGCTGGTGTCTTAACTGATCACATGTGGAGCATCATGGCAGTTGTAGATTAAACAGAGGCAAAGATGGCAGCTTCCTTGGCTCAAAACGATAGGAGGGTTTACTTACACTTTAACACCACCTATATGGAAATAGCTAAGCGACAGAGTGGCGATAGGTGGAGGGCATACGGAGTAACGCACCTTAAACCAATATTCCATAATGGGGTTCTTCTGACATTTGCTGCTTTGCAGGATAAGTTTAATATACCACCCTCTATGAACTTTTACTATATGCAGTTGCAACATGCAGTTAAGGCACAAAGTAGATTCTTGGAATGGCACCTATCTCCCACTCCATTATTTGGTCTCATTAGGGATGCCATCTCATCCAAAGGCTTTATCTCACAGAGTTATGCCATGCTTTTGCAGTCTTTCCTGAGGTGTCACCCCCTGAGAGTGATGGAATGCTGGGAACAGGATGTTTGTCAACTGGAAGGGGAACAATGGGAGGAGGCCTTTCAGGCTGTGGTTACGCGCTCATTAAATGTGACGCAAAGACTAACTCAACTGTGTATCCTATGGAGGGTGTATTTTACTCCTCACAGGCTACATTTGACGGGCTTGCAAACTGAGTCTACATGTACAAGGTGTAAGAGGGACCATGGGGATTTGATCCATCTTCTGTGGCTTTGCCCGAAACTGCATCCCTATTAGGTGGGGGTGGTGAATCAGATCAACTCAGGTGACCCCACCCAGCAAACTAAACCCAAAGGCCTGTTTGCTGGGTATATTTGAAGAGTATGACTGGGAGGTTCATACCAGAAAGGCTATACTTAGAGCCTTGTTACAGGCACGAAAACGGATCATGGTTCATTGGATTTTGGAGGACCCCCTAACTGCGAGGGAACGGGTTAAAACGGTAGATGAACAGCTGAGATTATAAAAACTTGTATATCAACATAAGGGTAATGCGTAAAAGTTTGAGAGGCTGTGGGCACCGTGGTTGGATGTTCCGGGGCTCGCAACGGTGGATCTGACCACGGAAAGGCTACTTAGGCTCAATGTGGGCTAAAGAGATTCATCTCTGCAGGGCATTCGGATGGTATGCTCGAGAGGCGATAGTAGTTTCACCAATCATCTGAACATGACTAAGGATGTCTGTGTTTTCTCTTTGAATGCAAAAAGTCATTGGTAATGTACTCTTGTTTAACTACTTGTCGACCAGCCGCCGTCATACTTCGGCAGGTTGGCTCTATTACCCGAATCGCCGCAGCTGTAGGTCAGTTCGTGTAATAGATACAGTGGGGGAACGGCACTGGAGCTGATGCGTGTGACCGGCGGCCGCTTTGTCCGCCGGCCACTGCTCCACAGACTCAGAACGGGGATCTGTCAATGTAAACAAACAGATTACCGTTCTGTCAGGGGAGAAGAGAGAGATCTTCTGTTCCTAGTGATTAGGAACAGTTATCTCTCTCCTTCTGCAGTCAGTCCCCCCCCACAGTTAGAAACACCTCCCAGGGAACACATTTAACCCCTATATCACCACTAGTGTTAACCCCTTCCCTGCCAGTGACATTTATACAGTAATCAGTGCATTTATATGTCACTGGTCCCAAAAGTGTCCAATCTGTCCGCCGCGAACCCGCTAAAAATCGCTGATCACCGCCATTACTAGTAAAAAATAAAATTAATAATAAAAAATGCCATAAATCTATCCCCTATGTTGTAGATGCTATAACTTTTTTGCAAAAAACCAATCAATATACACTTATTGCACTTTTTTTTTACCAAAAATATGTAAAAGAATACATAAATCGGCCTAAACTGAGGAAGAAATTCGTTTTTTTTATATATTTTTTTGGATATTTATTATAGCAGAAAGTAAAAAATACTGTTTTTTTTTCAAAATTGTCGCTCTTTTCTTGTTTATAGAGCAATAAAAAAACCAAAACAAAAACGCAGAGGTGATCAAATACCACCAAAAGAAAGCTATTTGTAGGAAAAGAAGGAATTTGTTGTTGTCCCCAAACAAAAAATTTTGTTTGGGTACAACGTTGCAGGACCGCGCAATTGTCAGTTAAAGCGACGCAGTGCCGGATCGCAAAAAATTGCCTGGTCATTAACCCCTTGCTGACTGCTGCACAGCGATATACGTCAGCACAATGGCAGCGGTGGGCAAATTGGCGTACCTGGTCATCCCCTTTAAAAGGCGGGGATAGCAGGCGCGCCGCGTACAGCATAACCGTGCCCGCAGGACTGCGGACTCAATGTCCACCGGGCTTCCGACGATCGTGTCACGGAGCCGCAGAATGGGGACGTGCCTATGTAAACAAGGCATTTCCCCGTTCTGCCTTGTGACATGACAGAGATCACTGCTCCCTGTCATCGGGAGCAGTGATCGTTGTCATGCGAGTTGAAGCCCATCCCCCCCAGTTAGAATCACTCCCTAGGACACACCTAACCCCTTGATCGCCCCCTAGTGTTCAACCCCTTCCCTGCCAATGTCATTTACACAGTAATCAGTGCATTTTTATAGCACTGATCGCTGTATAACTGACAATGGTGCCAAAATCGTGTCAAAAGTGTCCGATGTGTCCGCCATAATGTTGCAGTCCCGATAAAAATCGCAGATCGCTGCCATTACTAATAAAAAAAAAAATCAATAATAAAAATGTCATAAAACTATCCACTATTTTGTAAACAATATAACTTTTGTGCAAACCAATCAATATACGCTTATTGTGATTTTTTTTACCAAAAATATCTGCCTGGCTACCCTACCTTCTCTCTTCGGAAATTCCCACAATCCTTCTCGGTGATTTCAACATCCCTGCTAATACAAACACTCCTGCTACTTCTAAACTTCTTAGTCTAACCTCTTCATTTGACCTAAAACAATGGGTACAGGCTTCTACTCACTCTGACGGCAACACCCTTGACCTTGTATTGTCCTACCTATGCACTCCATGCAACTTCTCAAACAATCCTTTTCCTCTCTCCAACCACCACCTTTCTAGTTTCTCCCTCCCCCTGTCTTCCACCACCTTTCCCTCCAATTGCCTAACCATCACCCGTAGAAACTTTCGCAACTTCAACTCCTCTCTCCTCTATTCTGCTACTGACCACCTCTATGACAAAATCTCTCTCCTGTCCTGCCCCAACCAAGCCACGTCCATCTACAATACTGTAAATCCCTGTCCTCCACCCTGGACAAGCTCGCTCCCCTCACTATACGCAGAATGAGGCCTCGACCCCTACAACCCTGGCAAACAGATGACACTAAAATTCTCAAAAAACGTAGTCGCGCTCTTGAGCGTCTGGGGCCCAAGAATAAGTCTCTCAAAGACTTCAACCAATACAAATCTGCCCTCCAAAAATACTATTCTTTCCTCCACACTGCCAAGCAAACCTATTTTACAGCTCTTATTAACACCTTCTCATCCAGTCCCCGTAAACTCTTCTCTACCTTCAACTCTCTACTTTGTCCTCCACCGCCTCCCCCCACTGATTTACTCACTGCCCAGGAAATCGCTAATCACTTCAAAAACAAGATTGATACAATCCGTGATGAAATCTCCACTCTACAGGTATCTCCCCCAGCTAAGACCCCATGTCAACAGATACAACTGACACTCCCCCTATTCAAATCTGCTACTACAGACGAAGTTGCTAAACTCCTTTCTATCGCCCACCTAACCACCTGTCCCCTGGACCCTATTCCCTCTCATATGCTCCAGTCGCCCTCTGACCCCATCCTACACTCTCTATACCACATCTTCAATCTCTCCCTCACCTCTGGCACCTTCCCCAATGCTCTAAAACATGCACTGGTTACCCCCATACTTAAAAAGCCATCCTTGGACCCTACCAATCTTAACAACCTACGCCCTATCTCCTTGCTCCCCTTTTCCTCTAAACTCCTTGAACGCCTGGTTTACAACCAACTGAGTGACCACCTCATTAAAAACAACCTTCTTGATCCCCTTCAATCTGGATTTCGCCCTCAACACTCCACAGAAACTGCTCTTTTAAAACTCACAAATGACCTACTAACTGCAAAAACTATTCTGTACTCCTACTTCTGGATCTTTCAGCTGCCTTTGACACGGTTGACCACCCCCTCCTCCTCAAAAGACTTTACTCCCTCGGTCTCGGTGACTGCGCTCTTCAGTGGCTCTCATCCTACCTATCCCAACGCACCTTCAGTGTCACTTACAATTCTACTTCCTCCACTCCTCTTCCCTTCTCTGTCGGGGTCCCCCAAGGTTCTGTTCTTGGACCTCTTATTTTCAATCTACACCTCTTCCCTGGGTCAGCTGATAGCCTCTCACGGCTTTCAATATCATTTCTATGCTGACGACACACAAATCTATCTCTCCACCCCTCAAATCACCCCATCAGTCTCCTCACACATCACTAACTTACTAACCGACATATCTGTATGGATGTCACACCACTTCCTCAAACTCAACTTGTCCAAAACTGAGCTTATAATATTTCCTCCCCCACGTGCCTCTTCCCCTGACTTGTCTATCAAGAGCAATGGCACAACCATCCACCTGTCCCCACATGCCAGTGTGATAGGTGTTATCCTGGATTCTGAACTCTCCTTTCAGCCCCACATCCAATCACTTTCCAAAGCTTGCCGCCTCAACCTCCGCAACATCTCTAAACTACGTCCCTTTCTAACCAAAAACCACAAAGCTCCCGATTCACTCCCTGGTTATCTCTCGCCTCGACTACTGCAACTCACTCCTCATTGGCTTACCTTTAAATAGACTCCTCCCCCCTTCAGTCCATCATGAATGCTGCTGCCAGACTCATCCACCTTACAAACCGCTCAGTGTCTGCTACCCCTCTCTGCCAATCCCTTTGGCTGCCACTCGCCCAACGAATTAAATTCAAAATACTAACAATAAGTTACAAAGCCATCCACAACTCTGCCCCCAGCTACATCACTAGCCTAGTCTCAAAATACCAACCTAATCGCCCTCTCCGTTCCTCCCAGGACCTCCTGCTCTCTAGCTCCCTCATCACCTCCTCCCATATCCGCCTCCAGGACTTCTCCCGAGCCTCGCCCATCCTCTGGAATTCCCTACCCCAATCTGTCAGACTGTCTCCAAATGTATCCACTTTTAGGCAATCCCTGAAAACTTTAATCTTCAGAGAAGCCTTTCATGCCGCCATCTAACAACTGCACTATTTTCTCCATTAGCTCATCCCCCACAGCTATTACCCTTTTGTATAACTTGACCCTCCCTACTAGATTGTAAGCTCTAACGAGCCGGGCCCTCTGATTCCTCCTGTATTGAATTGTATTGTACTTGTACTGTCCTCCCTAATGTTGTAAAGTGCTGCGTAAACTGTTGGCGCTATATAAATCCTGTATAATCATAATAATTTTTTTTTACCAAAAATATGTAGAAGAATACATATCTAATTGTCGCTCGTTTTCTGTTTATGGCGCAGAAAATAAAAACCGCAGTGGTGAACAAATACCACATAAGAAAGCTCTATTTGTGGGGAAAAAAAGGACGTCAATTTTGTTTGGGAGCCACGTCACACGACCGCGCAATTATCAGTTAAAGCGACGCAGTGCCGAATCGCAAAAAGTGCTCTGGTCAGGAAGGGGGTAAAATGTTCCGGGGCTGAAGCGGTTAAGGGGGTAAATCCTTCCGGACCTTAAGTGGTTAACGGTTTCTACATGTGTGCTCTCCATGATGGGTGGAGAGTAAAATACGCTGATGTGTAAATGTTGGCAATGTATGATGCTGTATTTTCAATAAAAAATTTTGTTGGAAATAAAAAAAAATCAATAAAAAAAAAAATCAAAGGGCTAGAAAGATGATCCCTATGAGGATCAACCAAATAGGCATGTAGGAGACAGAAGTATCGCTTGCTGGAACATCTGTAAAAGGTCTGTCAACCGTGATCGGAAAAGCATGCGATTTCCCTGCAGCCACGCCTTTAGAATGCACTTTTTCTTTTTTCTTTTTTGCGGAAACGCAGGCACAGCAGCCCATTCATTTGAATAGGCTGCCATGCCCATGGAAAACGTGGATATGTGAACCTACGCTCAGTGTGTGTTTTTACTACACATGATACTTATGCCCCTTTGTACAGTTTTAGTTCATCCAAAATGAGAAAACCAGCAAAAGAACCCTTCACATATCAATAGATTTCCAAAACCAAATACAGTAGTACCTTCGATTACAAGCATAATTCGTTCCAGAAGCATGCTTGTAATCCAAAGCAATATCAAAGCGAGTTTCCCAATAGGAATTAATGGAAACTCCGCTAATTCATTCCAGTATCACTGCTAGTGTATGCAGTACCCCATGTGGCCAGAAATGGGAAGGGGGCACCAAAGACACTCAGAGATGCTCGCAGACCACTCGGAGATGCTCAGGGACAGCGAGTGTCTCCGAGTGGTCACCGGCGCCCCCTCCCACCTCTGGCCACATGCGGTACTGCACACCTCAGAGGCTTAAATCCTGCTCGTCTTGTGAAACAACGCTCTCAAATTCGAGTTAGAAAAAAAAAAACAGCCCGTATTGCGAAACGCCCATAAACCGCGTTACTCGCAATCCGAGGTTTTACTGTATAAGCATTCATTGATATAAAACACAACTACAGGATGTATAAAATTATTTATTCCTGTTTATTTATGCTCTGACAGCAGCAAGACCCCATACCAGGGGTGGGCGGGCCCTCCAGCTGTTGCGGAACTACATGTCCCATGAGGCATTGCAAGACTGACAGTTACAATCATGACTTGCAGAGGCATGATGAGACTTGTAGTTCTGATACGATAAAGAAATAACGTACGAGGCTCAGAGTTTTGCTCAGAAATACGGTTTATTTTAGTGTTTGTAATTTCTACAAATAACATTTCCCTTCACAGAAGAAAATGAACAGAGCATCACATGATTTTAGAAGCTCTTTTTGCGCTGTAAACAATATCTTTAGAATTTGCTCTGACCAAAGCACATCATTTCGTTGCATGCGCGGTTTTCTGCTGAGCACCCATTACACACAGGTATACATGTATAATTAGAAAAAAAAAATACTCGCCTTACAGTTTTACCAACCTATTGGAAATGGAAAGTGGTGCCAACGTTTGTCTACAACTTTAATAAAAAAAGAATGAGAATTTCACTGGGTTGGGAGCCCCAACAGATTGTGGTGGTTCCCAGATCCCGAGCAACATTGGGCAGATATCCCGAGCAACATTGGGCAGATATCTCAGCACCTTTCATTTTCCATGATTTGTTTTATCTGCCCCTGCACAAGGGGGGGGGGGGGCGAGCCCGTTCAACATCAATAAAAACAATAAGGAAAGTAGGCACTATCCTTTATAATAGTGATTATAACTACAAACTAATATGATTAATAATTTAAAAAAAAAAAAGTCAACAACACATGTCCATGTAAAATCTTTAAATGAAATAACAAAGTCCATAAGGTCTAGTGTGAACAGCGAGCTTTGCTGAAGCATTTAAAGTGCCATGCAGCTCCAGTTTTTTATCCTAATGGGAGAGTTGTTTGCCACTTTAACCACTTTCTTACTGGGCACTTAAACCCCCCCTCCAGCCCAGACCAATTTTCAGCTTTCAGCGCTGTCGCACTTTGAAGGACAATTGCGCGGTCATACAACACTGTACCCAAATTTCATTTCCCCCACAAATAGAGCTTTTGGTGGTATTTGATCACCTGTTAAAAAAATTAAAAAAGACCAATTTTTTTTTTTTTTTAAAATACAAAACCGTTTTACATTTTGTTATAAAATTTTGCAAACTGGTAATTTTTCTCCTTCATTGATGTACGCTAAAGAGGCTGCACTAATAAGGTGGCACTGATAGGTGGCTTTGGTGGGCACTGAGAGGTGGCAGTGATGGGCACTAATAGGTGGCAGTGATGGGCACTAATAGGCAGCACTGCTAGGTGGCACTGATTGGCACCACCAGTGGGCATTGATAGGTGGGCACTGATTGCTGGCACTGTTATGCACTGGTGGGCACTGATTCCTGGCACTGTGGGCACTGGCAGGAGGCACTAGTGGGTACAGATGAGATGGCTGTACATCTTCCTCTTTCAGGACCAATGTCCCTTGCACAGAAGCCGGTGATCGGCTTTTTTTTCTCCTCACGCTGTCAGCAGGTTGGATCAGCTCTGAGGACGGGGGCTTGCCCCCCCCCCCCCCCCCCCCGAAATGAGTCAGCTTTTCAACCACAGTTATTTGGACATCTTGGCTGTGTGCTGAGGGTCGTTGTCCTGTTGGAAGATGAACCTTCACCCCAGTCTGAGGTCCAGAGCACTCTGGAGCAGGTTTTTATCAAGGATGTCTCTGTACATGGCTGCATTCATCTTTCCCTCGATCCTAACTAGTCTCCCAGTTCCTACCACTGAAAAACATCCCCACAGCATGATGGTGCCACCACCATGCTTCAACAGTAGGGATGGTATTGGTCAGGTGATGAGCAGTGCCTGGTTTCCTCCAGACATGATGCTTGCCATTTAGGTCAAAGGGTTCAATCTTTGTTTCATCAGACCAGAAAATTTTGTGTCTCATGGTCTGAGAGTCCTTCAGGTGTCTTTTGGCAAACTCCAGGTGGGCTGTCATGTGCCTTTTACTGATGAGTGGCTTCCGTCTGGCCACTCTATCATACAGGCCTGATTGGTGGAGTGCTCCAGAGATGGTTGTTCTTCTGGAAGGTTCTCCTCTCTCCACAGAGAAATGCTGGAGCTCTGTCAGAGTGACCATCGGGTTCTTGGTCACCTCCCTGACTAAGGCCCTTCTCCCTGCTCGAGGAAGAGTCCTGGTGGTTCCAAACTTCTTCCATTTACAGATGATAGAGGCCACTGTGCTCATTGGGACCTTTATTGCTGCAGAAATGTTTCTGTACCCTTCCCCATATCTGTGCCTCCATACAATCCTGTCTTGGAAGCCTACAGACAATTCCTTGGACTTCTTGGCTTGGTTTGTGCTCTGACATGCACTGATAACTGTGGGACCTTTATATAGACAGGTGTGTGCCTTTCCAAATCATGTCCAATCAACTGAATTTACCACAGGTGGACTCCAATCAAGTTGTAGAAACATCTCAAGGATGATCAGTAGAAATAGGAGGCACCTGAGCTCAATTTTAAGTGTCGTGGCAAAGGCTGTGAATACTTATGTACATGGGATTTTTTTATTTTTATTAAATTTGCAAAATTTTCACTTTGTCATTATGGGGTATTGTTTGTAGAATTTTGAGGAAAAGAATTAATTCATTTTGGAATAAGGCTGTAACATAACAAGATGTGGAAAAAGTGAAGCGCTGTGAATACTTTCCAAATGCTCTGTACGTGGCCCTCTCCTACCCCAGCAGCTGGCACTCTCCCCTACACTAAAGCAGTGGACTGTTCCTTGGCATCCTCACGTCCCATGCAGGGCTATGCAGGCCGGGGCATGCTGGGTAAGTAAGTCGTCCCCTTCACAATGAAGGGAGTAGCCTCGCTGCAAAAGAGGGTTCAAATTTAAAGTGCAAAATTCCTATATTAATTTACACATTGTATTACAATTATTTCTAGCCTACTCCTATTTAATCTGAATGATCTTGAAGTTTGTAAACTTATTCTATGAAAACCCCCACACATTTCCTTCCTTAAATTTTGTGACCCGTAGTCACTATGCCCTGGGAGCAGGCACCGCTGTGTCACACATTTCACAGAGCCTGCCTTCTGCTGTGCTGAGAGGAGGAGTTTCAGGAGGCAGAGTCAAAACGGGATTCAGTGCTTGCAGGCAAGGTACCATGGGACATGTAGTCCTTAGAAATTGAGAAGCAGCTGCAAAGCATGCAGGGAATCCAGGAAGTTGTGAAAAGAGGCAGGACAACATGAAAGGAGATTTGTTCAAATAATCTTAGATTGGATTGTCAATTATAACTATTATTTGTATTGTTATTACAATGCAGAAGTGGCACTTAAAATATGCGGCCGCTCAGCACCAAGGCCCACCCGCCAAGAAGTCTCATATTTACATGCCATCGGTGCCAAGGGGTTAAAGTGCGGGTCCAAAACAGAGATTTTAGAAAACAGAGCTGCCAGAAGTTATGATCGATAGTCTCATATTAACATTTGGACTTTGTTCCTTTTTTTTGCTTTTTAGGAAAAAAAAAAAAAAAAAGACACTACATTAAAAAAGAGAAATTACAAAAAAAAAAAAATACAAAATTAGAAGAAGATATTCTGCACGTTACATACATAAAAAGAAAGCATCTGGGTAGGCGAAGCGACATCATAAGCATGGGCAGACAAGATCTCATACAGCACTGTGCCAGCACATGGCAGACTGCGGGGTAAACATCTGGAGGTATTAGTACCGGATCCATACTGGAGCAAAGGTAATAAATACATGGACAGAAATATACAAAGGATCGCTGTTGGCAAAAGAGAACTTTATACTATAGGCAGTGGAATCATGTAATTTAATATTTAAAAAGTATAACGTAAAAGGCTAAACTTTTTTTTTTTAGTTTTGGAGAGGGACTTGAACCCCCTGTTGGGTTTTTGTTGCTGTCTGCGCCCCTGTTATGGAGATTCACCCTCTCTATTTGTCCTGTGAAAGTAAAGTGAAAGTAAAAGAAAATCTCAAATTTTGGGTTGTCCCCAAACAAGTAATAGAGGGGAAATCTTCCAATGGGGACACTAGTTCTGGTGACCTGGGGGCAATGATTTTTATTTATTTTTTTTTATTTGGGGGTATTTCCAATATTTCGAACTTCCTATTTTGGCTATGGGCCAGGATCCCTAATTGGATGCAGATAGGGGAAAAAAAAAAAAAAAAAAAAACTGACACGGGTTATAACCCTCCCTTACTCCAAAATGTAAAAAAAAACAAAACACAAAAAACAAAAAAAAAAACAAAAACAAAAAAAGGAGTTATGCCTATAGTTCGACCTTACAGGAAAAGTTTGAGGTCTGTAAAGAAAAAAAAAAACCTACATCCTCACCTCTATGCTGCAGCATCAGTGTGACACTTCAGCTGGCTCTAAGGGCTCATTCCCACGTGAGGTTGGGGGGGGGGGGGGGGGCGCAGTAAAACCTCGTAGTTAAAGTGGAACTTTACCCATAACAACTTGATAAAAAAATAATGTTCTTTACATAAGGATAATACATTCTACATTAATAATTATGCTACCAAAATTATTGTGTGCTGTAAATCCCCTCCAGCATCGTTCCTGTTTCTTCTTGCTGGAGGCCGCCATTTTGCTGAAGCTCAGAGCCCCTGAGCAGCATTAAATCATAAAGCGGAACTATCCTTCTAGATTGTAAGCTCTAACGAGCAGGGCCCTCTGATCCCTCCTGTATTGATTTGTATTGTAATTTTACTGTCTGCCCTTATGTTATAAAGCGCTGCGTAAACTGTTGGCGCTATATAAATCCTGTATAATAATAATAAATCCATAATTTTAATGGTTTCAAATAACAGTTACATTCCTGGAATGCCAGGATTGCCAAATGTCACATTTGCTTGTGTCCTCAACCAAACTATCAAATGGCTGGTGTCGTAAGTGATCACATGTGCAGCATCATGGCAGTTGCAGATCAAACAGAAGCAGCTTCCATGGCTGCAAAGGATAGGAGGGTCTAAGTGCGCTTTAAGGCAGTCAGCAGATCGGCCTCTACAAATCTGACAGTGACGAAAAATAGAGAGCAACTGAGCATGTGCAGAGCAGGGTGAGACCGTGTATTACTGGATTTTAGACAGTATAGACACTTATTGTTAATGTTTTACATAACTATACCAGCAAAACGGCCAACCCAAAGGCATCTAGTAGGACTTTATTTTCTGACTAAAGTTCCACTTTAAGCCACAACTTTTACCGCTCCCCAGCCACTACCCCCCTCTGGCTGCAGAGGCCGGGGATGTATACCTGCCATGGCCATGATGTTTTGCAGCCACAGCAGGAATTATTGTACCCTCTGTTGCTTTCAGCGGATGTAGCACCCACCGATCGCAATCTATTCAAGTGAATGGGGCAGCTTTGTACGCACCCCACAGCCATGTGCAGGCATCAAGGGGTTAAAGCAGGCGGTGAGGAGGCGATACAACACGTATCGCTCTTCAGAGAACAAAGTACATGTGAACGAGCCCCAAGACTGAGGGATTACATGACCGCTGATCGCTCAGTTTTTGGCCTGAGTGGAGTGAAGAGCGGTGAGACTGTCGGTCACTGGAGCACCAGGCTAGAAGAGAGGGCACAACTGGCTCCAACGCCAAGCAGTCACCGCTCTCCTCTCCTTACTGGAGCACCAGGCTAGAAGAGAGGGCACAACTGGCTCCAATGCCAGGCAGTCACCGCTCTCCCCTCCTTACTGGAGAACCAGGCTAGAAGAGAGGGCACAACTGGCTCCAACGCCAGGCAGTCACCGCTCTCCCCTCCTTACTGGAGAACCAGGCTAGAAGAGAGGGCACAACTGGCTCCAACGCCCGTCAGTCACCGCTCTCCTCTCCTTACTGGAGCACCAGGCTAGAAGAGAGGGCACAACTGGCTCCAACGCCAGTCAGTCACCGCTCTCCCCTCCTTACTGGAGCACCAGGCTAGAAGAGAGGGCACAACTGGCTCCAACGCCAGTCAGTCACCGCTCTCCCCTCCTTACTGGAGCACCAGGCTAGAAGAGAGGGCACAACTGGCTCCAACGCCAGTCAGTCACCGCTCTCCCCTCCTTACTGGAGCACCAGGCTAGAAGAGAGGGCACAACTGGCTCCAACGCCAGGCAGTCACCACTCTCCTCTCCTTAATGGAGCACCAGGCTAGAAGAGAGGGCACAACTGGCTCCAACGCAAAGCAGTCACCGCTCTCCCCTCCTTACTGGAGCACCAGGCTAGAAGAGAGGGCACAACTGGCTCCAACGCCAAGCAGTCACCGCTCTCCCCTCCTTACTGGAGCCCAGGCTAGAAGAGAGGGCACAACTGGCTCCAACGCCAGTCAGTCAGCGCTCTCCACTCCTTACTGGAGCACCAGGCTAGAAGAGAGGGCACAACTGGCTCCAATGCCAGTCAGTCAGCGCTCTCCCCTCCTTACTGGAGAACCAGGCTAGAAGAGAGGGCACAACTGGCTCCAACGCCAGTCAGTCAGCGCTCTCCCCTCCTTACTGGAGAACCAGGCTAGAAGAGAGGGCACAACTGGCTCCAATGCCAGTCAGTCAGCGCTCTCCCCTCCTTACTGGAGAACCAGGCTAGAAGAGAGGGCACAACTGGCTCCAACGCCAGTCAGTCAGCGCTCTCCACTCCTTACTGGAGCACCAGGCTAGAAGAGAGGGCACAACTGGCTCCAATGCCAGTCAGTCAGCGCTCTCCCCTCCTTACTGGAGCACCAGGCTAGAAGAAAGGGCACAACTGGCTCCAACGCCAGTCAGTCAGCGCTCTCCCCTCCTTACTGGAGAACCAGGCTAGAAGAGAGGGCACAACTGGCTCCAACGCCAGTCAGTCACCGCTCTCCTCTCCTTACTGGAGCACCAGGCTAGAAGAGAGGGCACAACTGGCTCCGCCAGGCAGTCACCGCTCTCCTCTCCTTAATGGAGCACCAGGCTAGAAGAGAGGGCACAACTGGCTCCAACGGCAGGCAGTCACCGCTTGCCTCTCCTTACTGGAGTACCAGGCTAGAGGAGAGGGTACAAGTGGCTCCAACGCCAGTCAGTCAGCGCTCTCCCCTCCTTACTGGAGCACCAGACTAGGGGGGGCACAGCTGACTCTCTGAAAAGGTGAAGCCAGCTTTCAAAATCAGGCAGCTGGGTGGATCCTAACAGTATTGTCGGGATCCTTCTCTGTTCCGGGCAATAGCAAACTATCGGCTAATTCTGGGTCGTAGGAGAACAATAAGTAAGACCCAAAAGAGACGTACAGCCAAGAAAAAAAGCCTGTCCATATTTCTCTTTTAATCTGATGACAAGTTTCTTGTCCAAAGAGCTTGCTGGTGGCTGGTGGTTTTTATGCAGACACCCCTGCCCCTCTGAAACTCTGAACAATATTGTGCTTTCTGCTCCGGGGGGCTCCCATCAGGATATAACGTGACATGAGAAGGGGGAGTCCTGCATCCTGTCCTCCAGTGTCCAGAGGTCCCGGCGTATCCTGCAGGGGTGTCTATCCCTCAAAAGGTGTACTTGCGTTTACCTGACTCTCCGTGCCATTGGCAGAGTGAAAGGGTTTCTCTGAAGCTCTTTCATAGTAGAGAATATAAAATACTGGCAAAACAATCCCAATTAAAAGCATGGCTAAAACGGCGTTCCACCATCGGATACCCCAGTCGGCCCCCAGATAGGAGTCTTTCTGTCTCGGTAAAGGTGTCACCTGGAGACAGTCAGAGCCATAAGGTTCCCCGAGCAGTTCCTGGGTCTGTGTGGCTTCCTCGATGTTCTGGTCTATCTCCTGGAAGTACTGACTTATGTCCCTGTGGTCCTCAGAGCCATCGCCGCCATCATCGGATTCCTCGGCGACAACGTCGTGAGAATTTGCAGACCTGGAGGTTTGTGCGTTGGGTTCCTCGTTATGTTCTGTAAAAATCCCATGCACCTTCACCGGGATTTTAATCGTCTTTACAGCGTACATGTCCTGCTCCGTCAGGAAGTTGTTCACTCTCTTAATGTCTGCGACCTGGAGGAGAAAAAAAAAAAACGTAACATGGAAACGTGACCAAAGCATTCGAGACACAGACAGCCAGGCAAATACATTTTTTAACCACTTGTTGACCTCCGGAAGGTTTTACCCCCTATATGACCAGGGCATGTTTTGCTATTCAGCAATGAGCTTACTATTGGTGGAGTTCCACCCACTTTTACAACTCTTCAGCATCCCTCACTAAACTGTGCACTGTAAACGAATTGGATATTTTTTTATTTTTTTTTTCTCAGCACCTACTGTATATCTGCTGTATTCATTTTTCACTTCCTCCTCCCTGGCCGTGGCCCATCGCATCATTTCCTGTTTGCAATGCCTTCTGGGAAGGGGCGGCAACTCCCTCTGACACTGCCGTTGCTATGGAAACCTGTCCTGAAACCTATTACACTGCTTGTGCTGCACTGAGCATGTGCGAGATCTGCAAGGATGAGATCCAGGAAGAAATACAGTCTGGCTTCAGATGCCCACACTTAAGATGGCCACGGCCTGCTGCAAGTTTATAAAATAACAAAACTACTGCTATAAACTAACAAAACAGACTTTAGTTTACAGTCTAACTTTACTAGAATACATTAAGCTTGTGTATTATAGGGGTATTTTTATTTAAAAAGTATAATTTCGGCCGGAAAACCACTTTAATCCTCTTGTATTTTATTGTATTGTAACTGTATTGTCTCCTTTTATAGTGTAAAGCGCTGTGTAAACTGTTGGCGCTATATAAATCCTGTATAATAATAACAATAATAATTGCTCTGTCATGCAGCACCGTACACAAAATGAAATTGATATCACACAAATAGATATTTCTTTTGGTGGTCTTTTGATCAAGTTTAACATTTTTTAATAAACGAAAAAATACAGAAAAAAAAAATTAAAAATAAAATCTTTTTTCCATTATAAAACATATCCAATAAAACATTCTTCATACATTTAGGCCAAAATGTATCTTGCTACATATGTCTTTCACATTAAAAAAAAAAAAAATCCCTATAAGTGTATATTAACCACTTTCCAACCGCCTAACTGTAAATGTACGTCAGTACAATGATGTTAAATATCGGGGTTATGGCAGCAGTTAGCTGCCATAACCTCTGTATTTTTCTTTTGTTAGGCGGTCAGCTTTGAGATAAAAGTGATCCCAGCGGCAAATTTGCGACGGGATCACTTTTATAGGTGGAGAGAGAGGTGCCCTCCCGCCGCTTACCAGAGCCTTCAGTAAGCTCAAAACCGATCCGATGTGGCCAATGGCCAGCAGGAAACCGAGTGAGGGCAAGATAGCCCCCACTCGGCTCTATGGCTTTGGAGGACTGGAGCGACCTCCGACATCACTTCCGGTCCTCCTTTTGCTTTTAAAAGGTAAATGAGAGATCTGGGGTCTTTTTTGACCCCAGATCTCTCAATAAAGTGGACCTGTCATGTTTATTTCTATTACAAGGGACGTTTACATTCTTTAAAATAGGTATAAAAGCGATAAAAAAAAAAAAAAGGGACAGTGTAAAAATTAAATAAAATGTTAAAAGCGCCCCATCCCTCCGTGCTCGCTCCCAGAACCGAACGCATACGTAAGTCGCACCTGCATATGTAAATGATGTGTAGACCACACATGTGATGTATCACTGCGATCGTTAGAAGGAGAGCAATAATTCTAGCACAAGAACTCCTCTGTAACTCTAAACAGGTAACCTGTAAAAAATTTGAACACGTAGCCTATCGAGATTTTTAAAGCAGAGTTCTGCCCCCCCCCACCAAGAAAAAAAATTAAAAGTCAACAGCTATACATACTGTAGCTGACTTTTAATATTAGGAAACTTACCTGCCCTGGAGTCCAGAGATGTCGGCACCGCAGCTGATGTTTCTATCGGGTCTTGGGTGCTGCTGCCATTGCCTGTAAGGGAAACTGGCAGTGAAGCCTTGCAGCTTCACAGCGGGTTCCCTATTGCGCTGCGCCTTCTGAATGGGGAAGGAGGAGGGGGGGGGGCTGAACTTCCGAGTGATCTCCCCAAGGTGAGATCTCTGAGAAGTGGGGAGGGGTACCTGTCAAAAACAGGTACCTGCTCCCCCCCCCCCCCCGCAAGGTGCCAAATGTAGCACCGGAGGAGGGAGGGGGGGAGGGAGGAGACAGATAAGCGGAGCTTCCACTTTTGGGTGGAACTCCGCTTTAAGTAGTTTGTCGCCACTCCACGAGTGTGTGCAATTTTAAACCATGACATGTTAGGTATCTATTTATTCGGCAGAACATCAAGGTTTTACCCCCTTAACGACCAGGCCATTTTTTGCGATACAGCACTACCTTACTTTAACTGACAATTGCGGGATTGTGCGACACTGTAACCGAATAATTTTCTATAATAATTTTCTATTTTTACCACAAATAGAGCTTTCTTTTGGTGGTATTTGACCACCTCTGCGGTTTTATTTTTTGCGCTATAAACAAAAAAAGACCGACAATTTTGAAGAAAAAAAAAACAATATTTTTTACTTTCTGCTCTAAAACATATCCAAAAAAATGTTTTTAAAAATCAAATATCTTCATTAATTTCAGCCAATATGTATTCTGCTACATATTTTTAGTAAAAAAAATCCCAATAAGCGTATATTGATTGGTTTGTTGAATCGCGTCTACAAACTGGGATATTTTTATGGCATTTTTCTCTCTTTACTAGCAATGGCGGTGATCAGTGATTTTTAGCGGGACTGCGACTGTGCCACCTAACTGACACACTTGACGCTTTTTTTGGGAACCAGTGACAATATTACAGTGATCAGTGCTAAAAATATGCACTGTGACACTGGCTGGGAAGGGGTTAACATCAGGGGCGATCAAAGGGCAAAATGTGTGCCTAGCTGGTGCTTGCTAAGAGTGTGTGTGTGTGTTTCTCTGACTGGATGAAGACAGAGATCGGTTTTCCAAGAGCTCTATTTTCTCCCTTGTCAGATCGGCGATCTGCCTTGTTTGCATAGACAGACCACCGTTCGGCCTCTCTCAGAAACGATCGCGGGTGGCTGGCAGACATCGGGTCCGCTGGACCCGCCAATTGGCTGCTCCTCCGATTAATCAGCAGGAGATCGCACCTCTGGCGGCACGCACCCCCCCCCCCCCCCCCCGTGTCTATTGCACAAAATGATGTACAGGTACGTCATTTCGCACAATAAAGTCGACTTGCCCCAGTACAAGTGCGGTAGGCGGTCGGCAATTGGTTAAGGCAAAAAACCTTCTGAATGCAGCTTCTCCCAGCCTCCTTAAATACTTCCCTGAGCCCCATCTCCAACCACCAATGTGCACAAGAGCTGAGGCTTTCTGTCCTCATTGGAGGAGCCACTGGCATCTGCTGTGCTGTAGTCACTCAGAGGAAGTGGGGGGGGGGGGGCAGTGCTGAGCTGTGCTGTGTGTGTCAACAGACACACAGAGCCGCCTCAGGAGCAAGCGGCTTCCAATAGGGGGGACTAAAGCAGGGATGAGAAAAGTAGCAAACTTTACACATTGTTATATACACTTTTAACCCCCGTGATCACCCTAGCTGTTAACCCCTTCCCAGCCAGTGTCATTAGTACAGTGACAGTGTATAGTATTATCACTGAATCAATGTCACTGACTGGCATCAGTTGTGTGTCAGATTGATCGTCACACTATTGCAGTCCTATTATAAGTCGATGATCGCTGCCATTAGTAGTATAAAAAAAACTATTAAAATTCCACAATTTGTAGATGCTATAAACTTTCATGCAAACCAACCAATATACACCCATTAGGATTTTTTTCTACTCAAAAACATGTAGCAGAATACATTTTGGCCAAAATTTATGAAGAAATTAGATTTTATTTTTTTTTGGATATGTTTTATAGCAGAAAGTAAAAAATAATATATATTTTTTTAATTTTTGGTCGTTTATAGTGCAAAAAATTTAACAAAACGCAGGAGGTGATCAAGTACCACCAAAAGAAAGCTTTATTTCTGGGGAAAAAAAGGGATATAGATTTTGTTTGGATACAGCGTTGCACGACCGCGCAATTATCTGGTCATGAAGGGGGTGAAACCATCTAGAGCTCAAGTAGTTAAAACTTTATTTAACTCATCAAATTCCTGTTAATAACACCCAACAGAGTTCAAGCGACATTCAGTCATTACCTTGCATCCATACTGCAGCGCTAGCTTGATCAGGCTGTCCTCCTCTGTGACGGTCCGCATCAAGAAAACCACATCGCTGACTCTCTCCCGCAAAGCGCTCTGGCGTTGGAGCTCTCCGCCCCTCGCTCGTAATTCCATAACATCGAGCTCCTCTTCAGACGAGCTGTCCAGATCCGCCGCTCCATTAGTAAAGGTGTAGACATGGGCTCCAAGGGAGGTATGGACTCCGGTGGGTGGGTGGAAGGAATGAGAGGGTCCCTTTAGGCGCATTGTCAGAGGGGGCTCTAGGGAAGATAGAAATAAAAATTAAAAAAAACAGCTGTGAATCAAATCGATGGGCAGTCATGATCACAAGGAAGCAATTCTTAAATATAGAACGCGGCATTCAACAGTTCACTAATTGGATAATAACACGCTCCCGCCGAGTCCGCCAGATTCTGGATTAAGGCTCGATTGACTTCACTGATCTGTTAGCACGGTCTATTTGCTGTAACTGTCATTATTTTCAGCCATGTGACAGTTATCTCTCTCTACAGGAAATAATGGTCATTATGGAAAATAATTGGGTATAGCGGAGGGAATGTAATCATTATCTCCAGTTTTCAGGCACACAACATAATTAGGAGCTCCCTATTCTCTACAGCGTGAAAATTGTTATCTGCTCTCTTTTGTTCGGTTAAACCAACCATTGAAAGCAAATCACTGGCACTTAGAGATGTACCGATACCAGGCATTGAGTGAGTATTAGTACTCGACCAAATGTTCCCGATACTAGGGTTGTCCCGATACCACTTTAAGACCGAGTACAAGTACCGATACTTTTTTTCAAGTACTCACTGATACCGATTACCGATACTTTTTTTTAATGTCACGTGACAGTTTTCAAAGCACAATACAGATTAGGTGGCACGGATATGCAGCACTGATGGCTGGCACTAATGGATGGGCACCGACAGGTGGCTGCCACTGGTAGGCGGCGCCGACAGGTGGCTGCCACTGGTAGGCGGCGCCGACAGGTGGCTGTCACTGACAGGTGGCTGCCACTGGTAGGTGGCACCGACAGGTGGCTGCCACTGATAGGCGGCACCGACAGGTGGATAGGTGTCATTTACGGGCAGTGATGGGCAGGCACCGAAATGCAATGAGAGGAACGGCTGCCTGCGATGCCCATCTTGGTACTCCTTGCACTCGGCCGCTTAAAAGCAGCAGCGGCCATTTTGTTACACCCAGCCCAAACTATATGGGCTGGGTGTAACAAGATGTCCACTGCTGGCTTACTGCAGTCGAGTGCAGGGTGTACCAAGATAGGCGTGGGGATGTCCAACCGCTGACGTCGACATGGAGCGTCACTTTCGTTGTTCCGCCCGCTGACTTCTGGTTGGTGCCGAGTCTCCCAGGTATCGGATCAGGCATCGCAAATGCTCGGTATCGGTCCTGCTACCGATACTAGTATCGGTAGCGGGACAACTCTACCCGGTACTGATACTTTGTGGTGCGATTTGCGTCTCAATACAAAATGCAAAGAATTGCATGCGTTTTGAACCGGAATACAGTGCGATTCCCATCCACTGCTCCTATGTGTGTGTAGAAAAGGATTAAAGCGCCATCTAGTGGCAGCTTAGAAATCACAGTACATAATCAGGTAGGAAATCACAGCCGCTGGAGGTGCTCACAGGGTTAGAGGAGATGTAGAGGCGGTCCGCCCTCCCCCAGCTGACATTAATTCCGCCCTATAACCACGGGGGTCCTGGAACTTCCCCTCCAGTGGCCCCGATTTTCTACCAGATATGTACTGTGAGTTTTAACATTGTCCACGGGTCTCAAACCGGCGCGCCCTCCAGCTGTTGCAAAACTACAAATCCCATGAGGCATTGCAAGGCTGATAGTTACAAGCCTGACACCCACAGGCAGAAGCATGATGGGACTTGTAGTTTCGCAACAGCTGGAGGACCGCCAGTTTGAGACCCGGTTTAAACTGACTAGATGGCCCGATCTACACACACACACACACACACACACACACACACACACACACACACACACACACACACACACACACACACCGCATGCAATTCTTTGCAGTGCGATTTGTGCCAATTTTTTTGTTTGTATTGACGCATATCGCACTGCAAAGTATTGGTACTCATACTCGCCGATACAAAAATGGTAACAGTACAACCCTACTGGAAGTGCAAAAAATACCAGTTGATCTTTTCAGAAATCTTGACAAACTTCCTGTGCTGCACTCGTAGGCTTGATTCACACAGGGGCAACACGGCTTCAACGCGACTTCAGCGCGACTTTAATCAATTTACAACGCGACTTCAAGTCGCCTCCAGGACAGGCGACTTTGGCTGTGGCCAATCACAGAATAATCAGCTCTCTGGGAGGGAGGGGTTTTCCTGGGCAAACTAATTTTTTTAACTGTAAAGTCGCTTCAGTATAGATGGAGATCCGACTTGGAGGCGACTTCCATTGAATTGAATGGTACAAGTCGCCTAGAAGTCGGATCAAAGTAGTACAGGGAGTACGCTCTGAAGTCGGAGCGACTTTAGTAGTGTCAATTAAGACGCTCCCATTCACTGTAATGTAAATCTCTTCTTGGGGCGACTTGAGGGCTTAAGTCGGATCCCAAGTCGTCCTAGTGTGAACCGACCCTTATTGGTCACATTGTTCCCTGCTATCTTTGAGGGCTACAGAAAACCTTCCCCTCTATTAAAGCGGAACTCCACCCAAAAAGGGGAAGCTCTGCTTATTTGCTCCGCTTAAGTTCGACCCCCCCCCCCCCTTCCCCCGCCACCAGGCCATTCACAAAGTGCAGCGCAGTAGGGAACTGGTTGTGAAGCCGCAAGGTTTTCATTGCCCGAGATAGTAGCGCTAGCAGCGAGAGACGATCAAAAAAAATTGGCTCAGGTGAAGACACCGCTGGATTCGTGGAGAGAGAAGTGTCCTAATATTAAAAGACAGCAGCTACAGTATTTGTAACTTCTGACTTATATTTTTTTCTGAAGGAGCCCGGAGCTCCTCTTTAAAGCGGAGTTCCACACAAAAATGGAACTTCTGCTTTTCGGAACCCTCCCCCCCTCCGGTGTCACATTTGGCACCTTTCAGGGGGGAGGGGGGTGCAGATACCTGTCTAAGACAGGTATTTGCACCCACTTCCGGCATAGACTCCCACGGGAGTCTATGCCTCTTCCTGTCCCTCCGCGCTGTCTGCTGGGAACACACAGGTCCCAGGAGACAGCGGGGACCAGTTACGACACGCAGCGCGACTCGCGCATGCGCAGTAGAGAACCGGGAAGTGAAGCCGCAACGCTTCACTTCCTGATTCCCTCACCTAGGATGGCGGCAGCAGCTGCCGAGAGTCTAGCGATTTATCGGCGTCGCCTACTGACATCGCTGGACCCTGGGACAGGTAAGTGGCCATTTATTAAAAGTCAGCAGCTGCAGTATTTGTAGCTGCTGGCTTTTAATATTTTTTTTTTGGGTGGACTCCCTCTTTAAGGAGAAAAGGAGGAGTCTGTTGTCCTGCCTTAAAGTAGAGTTCCACCCAAAAGTGGAACTTCCGTTGATCCGATTCCTCCCCCCCTCCGGTGCCACATTTGGCACCTATCTGGGGTAGGGAGGGGAGCGGGTACCTGTTTTTGACAGGTACCCTGCCCCCGCTTCCGTCGGACCTCACCACGGAAGACCACCTTAAGCCGGCCATAGACGGTTCAAATCTCAGCCGGTTTAGCAGGGCATGGATGTACCCAGGTTTAATGATCGATCAACTTGGGTACAATGAGCCTGTCAGATTTTACATGCGATTATTGCTAGTGGCTATTACAGCCGCTGGCAGTAATCACTTTGTTCTCCCAGCTGGGACAGCTTCCCTAACCCCCCCCCCCCAGAGCATGCAGTAGTCTTGACTGCTGTAACTGGGACTAGAAGCAGACTGACTATCTCAGCTAAGGGAATGATGCAGACAAGGATGCTAAGCTTTGATTCAATAAGGATTTTAATAAACGTTGTTGCAGATTCCCACCTTTTCTTATTTTGAAGAAAATAGCTGTTTGTTTGTCTGTGTCCATGTGGAAAGTGAATCTAATGGGAGTGACTTTTTTTTAATTATCAATCAGATGCTGCACTTGCAAGGTTCTAACGAAGAAAGTGACAGGATCTGCATCCCTGTAGGAACAGCTCACCAAAAATGACATTTTTGTTGGAGGGGATTCCCAAAATCTGACTTGCATCTTAGTGCAGACTTCTGGGAAAATCAGTGAGCCAATTACACAAGCAAGAAATGACAATTCTGGGGGGGGCATTCTGTACACCATCTGTATACAGAACACCTCCAGGTTGTCATATCCCCTTTTACAGAAAATTACAGCGCTGCAGATTGAAAAAGGAAAAGTAAATTTAAATAACATTCATTGAAAGTGGAGTTACCCTTTAAATAATTCTGGGTGGAACAGTGTACATTTGTCCCTTGTCATGACGTCTTCATGTCTGTTGATTGTTCCAGCTGAGAAAACGCAACTTTATCAGTTAGTAATCAGTGAAATGACCTCGTGTAACAGATGTGAACACGTACTCAGGTACTCAGGTTCCTTCAGGTGCAAAGTGTTATATAAGTGGAGACTGCAGAATCCATTACTGCCAGAGCCAACATAAGAGTACTGGGGATCGACCGATAGCAATTTTTCAGGGCCGATACGATACCGATTTTTCGGGTGACTTTCAGGCACATAGCCGATATCGGGCGCCGATACTCTGTACATTTAAAATTTTTATTTTGACACTGTCCTTTTAACCACTTCCCGCCCGCCCACCGTCATATGGCGTCCTGGGCTTTGGGCGGTTATATCTGAATGATGCCTGTAGTTACAGACATCATTCAGATATTGCCGGTTTCAGCCGGCGAATCTCTACACCATAGGAATGATCATAGCGGCCGTTCCACCGCTTGATCGTTCCTATGGGAGGCGAGAGGGGACGTCCTCCGGTGCTTGTTCTGACTCACCGTTACGATCGGTGAGGCGGAGAGCGGATCCGCCGGCGCCGGATGTAGATCATAGAGATTTCCGGCGGACCAGATGGTCGCCGGAGTTTCTATGATCATCGGAGGCCAGGCGCGATGTTGTGACGTCACGCCCGGCCTCTCCATTAAAAAAAAAAAACGGCGCCGCTTCGGCTGGGAAGCGGTGATCGTTTTATTTATTTCTTTTATTTCAGGCTTCCCAGCCTAGTGGTGAGATGTGGAGTCGTATTGACCCCATATCTCACTACTAAGAGGACCTGTCATGTTATATTCCTATTACAAGGGATGTTTACATTCCTTGTAATAGGAATAAAAGTGATCAAAAATGTTTTTTTTTTTCAAAAAGATGTCAAAATAAAAAAAACAAAATATAATTTTCGCACACAGAAGCGAACGCATACGTAAGTCCCACCCACATATGAAAACTGTGTTCAAACCATACATGTGAGGTATCGCTGCGAACGTTGGAGCGAGAGCAATAATTTTGGCCCTAGACCTCCTCTGTAACTCAAAACATTTAACCAGTAAAAAAATTTCAAGCGTCGCCTATGGGGATTTTTAAGTACTGAACATTGGCGCCATTCTACGAGCGTGTGCAATTTTAAAGCGTGACATGTTAGGTATCCATTTACTCGGTGTAACTTCATCTTTCACACTATGCAAAAACATTGGGCTAACTTTACTGTTTTGGTTTTTTTTAAAACACAAAACTGTTTTTTTCCAAAAAAAAAACGCGTTCGAAAAATTCCTGCGCAAATACCGTGCGAGATAAAAAGTTGCAACAACCGCCATTGTATTCTCTAGGGTCTTTGCTAAAAAAACCATATATAATGTTTGGGGATTCTATGTAATTATCTAGCAAAAAAATGATGATTTTTACAAGTAGGAGAGAAATGTCAATACATACACAGTGGGGCAAAAAAATATTTAGTCACCAATTGTGCAAGTTCTCCCACTTAAAAACATGAGAGAGGCCTGTAATTGTCATCATAGGTATACCTCAACTATGAGAGACAAAATGTGGAAACAAATCCAGACAATCACATGGTCTGATTTTTGAAAGAATTTATTTGCAAATTATGGTGGAAAATAAGTATTTGGTCACCTACAAACAAGTAAGATTTCTGGCTCTCACAGACCTGTATCTTCTTCTTTAAGAGGCTCCTCTGTCCTCCACTCATTACCTGTATTAATGGCACCTGTGTTGAACTTGTTATCAGTATAAAATACACCTGTCCACAACCTCAAACAGTCACACTCCAAACTCCACTATGGTGAAGACCAAAGAGCTGTCGAAGGACACCAGAAACAAATTTGTAGACCTGCACCAGGCTGGGAAGACTGAATCTGCAATAGGCAAGCAGCTTGGTGTGAAGAAATCAACTGTGGGAGCAATAATTAGAAAATAGAAGACATACAAGACCACTGATAATCTCCCTTGATCTGGGGCTCCACGCAAGATCTCACCCAGTGGGGTCAAAATGATCACAAGAACGGTGAGCAAAAATCCCAGAACCACGCGGGGGGACCTAGTGAATGACCTGCAGAGAGCTGGGACCAACGTAACAAAGGCTACCATCAGTAACACACTACGCCGCCAGGGACTCTGATCCTGCAGTGCCAGACGTGTCCCCCTGCTTAAGCCAGTACAAGTCCGGACCCGTCTATGGTTTGCTAGAGAGCATTTGGATGATCCACAAGAGGATTGGGAGAATGTCATATGGTCAGATGAAACCAAAGTAGAACTGTTTGGTAGAAACACAACTCGTCGTGTTTGGAGGAGAGAGAATGCTGAGTTGCAACCAAACACCATACCTACTGTGAAGCATGGGGGTGGCAACATCATGCTTTGGGGCTGTTTCTCTGCAAAGGGAACAGGACGACTGATCCGTGTACATGAAAGAATGAATGGGGCCATGTATCGTGAGATTTTGAGTGCAAACCTCCTCCCATCAGCAAGGGCATCGAAGATGAAACGAGCCAGTCTCCAGATCTCAACCCCATAGAAAACCTTTGGAGGGAGTTGAAAGTCCGTGTTGCCCAGCAACAGCCCCAAAACATCACTGCTCTAGAGGAGATCTGCATGGAGGAATGGGCCAACATACCAGCAACAGTGTGTGACAACCTTGTGAAGACTTACAGAAAATGTTTGACCTCTGTCATTGCCAACAAAGGATATATAACAAAGTATTGGGATGAACTTTTGATATTGACCAAATACTTATTTTCCACCATAATTTGCAAATAAATTCTTTCAAAAATTAGACAATGTGATTGTCTTAATTTGTTTTCACATTTTGTCTCTCATAGTTGAGGTATACCTATGATGACAATTACAGGCCTCTCTTATCTTTTTAAGTGGGAGAACTTGCACAATTGGTGGCTAACTAAATACTTTTACGCCCCACTGTGTGTATGTGTGTGTATATATATATATTTATATATATATATAATAATTTTTTTTTTTGATCACTTATTGCTGTCACAAGGAATGTAAACATCCCTCATGGACAGAAATAAGCAGTGAAAGGTACTCTTTATGGAGGGATCGGGGGGGGGGGGGGGGGGGGGTCTATAAATTCTTCAAAACATCAAGATCAGCGTTTTTGAATACTTTCTATTTTTTAAACCTGTCACCTTTAGGATGCCAGTAATCTGGGAAGTGATGTCATGACATCGCTTCCGGGTTACTAGATCCGAAGCATAGGCTTTGTTCAGGTCTTCGGCCAGCAAGCGGACATGCCGGCTGGTGGCTCGGGTCTCCCGGTGGGACGGGAGCAGCGGCGGGACATCCCCCCGCTGCTTGTAATAACAGCTGAGCCTCATCGGTTGTTATTACAAGCTAGCTGACCGTCGTCCGCTCTAAAGAACGGTATCGGGGTGATGCCTGCAGCGGCAGGCATCACCCCGGTAAAACCCCTTGAAGCACTATCTGTAATATCAGCAAGTTTTGTGACCGATGCTTCAAAAAAAGTGAATATCGGCCACACCGATAATCGGTCGACACCTAAAAAGCAAGCTTTATATGAGAATTGGATTGGTTTTACTTAGTTGGATCAAAAAAAAAAAAAAGGGGGGGGGGCAACAGTGCCGGGACATGCAGAGATGCCAAAATGTGCGCCCCCCCCCTTCCCCAAGGATGTGGGCAACCCTATCCCTGCAATGAAAATGAACTATTTTGCCCAGGCAGCAAAGAAAAGGACAGAACTACTTCTACAGATCCTGGTCCTCTCTGTGGAGTCGCAGCACCCCCTTGACTCTGCCTCCCCTGGTCGTAGCATTCAGCAGCCCTCTTCAAGTCCTCCTCCAGACCCTGCACTTTCTGCTTCCCAGCTCCACCCTCAGCAGCACAAGGAAAGGGGGGTGCACTTTTGTGAAGGAGGGTGGGGGACTCTTGACTCCCGATGGTGGTGGGGGGGCGCTTGATATCTGATGTAAGGGAGGGGCACAAGGAAAGGGGGGTGCACTGTGATGTAAAGGACAGCAGGGGGTTCTTTACTTCTGATGGTGGGGGGGGGGGGGGGTTCTTGACTCCTGATGGTGGGGGGGGGGGGCGCTTGATATCTGATGTAAGGGAGGGGCACAAGGAAATGGGGGTGCACTGTGATGTAAAGGACAGCAGGGGGTTCTTGACTTCTGATGGTGTGGGGGGGGGGGTTCTTGACTTCTAATGGTGAGGGGGGGTTCTTGACTTCTGATGGTGGGGGGGGGGTGCTTGACATCTGATGTAAGGGGAGGGGGGTTTCCTCTGAACATCTGCTTAGAATAAGAATAATGTAATGCTAAATTGAAAAGGAGGGTCGCACACCGCCAGTATTATCCACAAGAAACTTTATTAGATAAAATCTCAGCCAGTTCCCGATGAACTGGGCGAATACTTGATCAATGGGGTGGCCCCTTTTGGCACCACACTGCCCAATATCCCTCGACTTAAAAATCAAATGACCCTGACAGAAAGCTGACAACTAAACAGTCCCTGCAGCCAATCAGATGCAGGCACTGTTTGGGTATTGCTGACAGGTGGCTGAACCAGCTGACAGAATACAACTGCTGCAGCATGTGAAAGGGAGGTGCAAAAAAGGCATGGAAAGCAAAGACCCCAGCTGAAATCTATCAGTAATTAGAAAGCAATCCAGCCCCTTGTCAGTGCAAATTAATACCAGCTGGTTCAGTCTCAACTGATGGCCTATAAAAAGGTGTCACACAAGAAACATCTCATGGTGGGTAAAAGCAAAAAGAGCACTTTTAAGACCTTTGCAACCTTATTGTTGACAAACATACTGATGGCATTCGTTATAGAAGGATTTCTAAACTTCTGAATGTTCCAGTGAGCACTGCTGGGGCCATAATCCAGAAGTGGAAAGAACATTCACCATAAACCGGCCACAACCGGGTACTCCTTGCAAGATTTCTGAGAGAGGATTAAAAAGAATTATCAGAAGAGTTGTAAAAGAGACAAGGACCACTTGTGGAGAGCTTCAGAAAGACCTGGAATTAGGAGGTATAAATGTTTGAAAGAAAACAATAAGTAATGCACTCACCCGCCATGTCCTGTATGCACGCTCACCATGCTCCAAGACTCCATTGCTGAAGAAAAAGCATGTTGAAGCTTGTTTAAAGTTTGCTGCACAACATTTAGACAAGCCTGTGAAATACGGGGAGAATATAGTCTGGTCAGATGAGACCAAAATTGAACTCTTTGCATTCCATAATACACACCATGTTTGGAGGTCAAATGGCACATCACCCCAAAAACACCCCCCATACCAACAGTGAGGTTTGGAGGTGGGAACATCATGGTGTGGGGCTGTGTTTCAGCATACAGTACTAGAAACTTCATATCATTGAAGGAAGGATGAATGGAAAAATGTACCAAGACATTCTTGATAAAAATCTGCTGCCATTTACCAGGATGATGAAGATGAAACGAGGGCGGACATTTCATAGACGATGATCCCAAACACAAAGCCAAGGACACTCTCAATTGGTTTAAAAGAAAGAAGATAAAGCTGATAGAATGGCCCAGCCAATCACCTGACTTGAATCCAATAGAACATCTATGGAAAGAACTAAAGATCATAGAAGAGGCCCACGGAACGTTCAAGATTTGAAGACTGTTTGTGTGGAAGAATGGTCCAAAATCACACCTGACCAACGCATGCGCCTCGTTTCTCCATACAGGAGGCGTCCTGAAGCTCTCATTACCAACAAAAGATTTTGTATAAAGTATTAACTGCTTGCTGACCGCCGGCCGTCAATTGACGGCCAGGCGGCGCAGCTCTCGTGGCGGGCCTCGTCATATGACGGCCGCGCTTTCCTAGGCCACCAGGGGGCGCACGCCGCCGCCGGCGATCGCGCGCGCCCGCCGTGTCACTAGGCACCCGGTGCGCGTGCCCGGCGGCCGCGATGTCCGCCGGGCACCCGCGATTACCGGTAACACAGCAGGACCGTGGATCTGTGTGTGTAAACACACAGATCCACGGTCCTGTCAGAGGAGAGGAGACCGATGGTGTGTTCCCAGTACAGCGGAACACCAATCGGTCTCCTCCCCTAGTGAGTCCCCACCCCCTACAGTTAGAATCACTCCCTAGCAACACAGTTAACCCCTCGATCACCACCTAGTGTTAACCCCTTCCCTGCCTGTCACATTTATACAGTAATCAGTGCATTTTTATAGCACGGATCGCTGTATAAATGTGAATGGTCCCAAATATGTGTCAAAAGTGTCCGATGTGTCCGCCGCAATAACGCAGTCACAATAAAAATCGCAGATCGCCGCCATTACTAGTAAAAAATAAATAAAAATTTTATAAATCTATCCCCTATTTTGTAGACGCTATAACTTTTGCGCAAACCAATCTATATACGCTTTATTGCGATCATTTTTACCAAAAATATGTACAAGAATACATATCGCCCTAAACTGAGAAAAAATTTGTTTTAAAGAAAAAAAAATTGGATATTTATTATCGCAAAAGGTAAAAATTATTGTGTTTTTTTTTAAACTTGTCACTCTTCTTTTGTTTATAGCGCAAAAAATAAACACCGCAGAGGTGATCAAATACCACTAAAAGAAAGCTCTATTTGTGGGGAAAAAATGATAACAATTTCATTTGGGTACAGTGTAGTATGACCGCGCAATTGTCATTCAAAGTGCGACAGCGCTGAAAGCTGAAAAATGGCTTGGGCAGGAAGGGGGCGAAAATGCCCTGTATTGAGGTGGTTAAATACATTTCAGTTAGCGTGGTCAATACTTTCTCCCTGTGTCATTTCATTTTATCACACAGAACTTCATTTCTGAACTTATTTGTTTTGGTGACTTTGTATGTATGGAGTGCATGGGTTGTTACCGACGTGTGGGGGAAATTCCATGTCAATAGAAATACTGTATATTTACCTAGAAAAATGGTGACGCGTTCAATACTTATTTTACCCGTTGTAGAAGTACATTTTGAGACTGCAAAGCACAATGTGGAACATGTATGTATAAGGCGGTGTCATCATCAGAGGATACAAACATTCTAAATATATTTTCTAAATAAAGCAGCAAAAACTTTGAAGATTTTATATCTTAAAAACATTATTTCTGAAAAAGATTTTGTATTTCCGCAACCCTATTGATAAATCTTTGCTGAATGACAACATAGAAATATATGAAAAGGAAAAGAAAAGTTCTTTACTTAGTGGGAGGATCGGCTAGCGTGCTAAAGTGAACAATGGAGAGATATGCAAATACTGTCATGTTAAAGTGATTGTAAAGCTTCGTTTATTTAGAAAAAAAAAAAACAAACGTCATACTTGCCTCCACTGTGCAGCTCGTTTTGCACAGAGTGGCCCCGAGCCTGCTCTTCTGGGGTCCCCCAGCGGCTCTCGGGGCTCCTCCCCACATCAGATAACCCCTCCTAGGAGAAGCGCTCTCCCGGGGGGGGTTACCTTGCGGGCGTTCTCCCGAGTCCAGCATTTGGCGTCCATAGCCACTGTATCTATGACTCGGTCCCGCCCCCCATGATCATTGGATTTGACTGACAGCAGCAGGAGCCAATGGCCAATCAAGAGCCGAGAACCCCGGGCAGAGGAAGAGCGTGTCCCCGCTGGATGAAGTTCCGTGGCTCAGGTAAGTAAAAAGGGGGGGGGGGGGATGGGGATGGGGCTGGGGGTGCATTAGGGTGAAAAAACACAAGGGTTTACAATCCCTTTAAAGTCCTAATTAAGTTCACTTTTTCACCTCTACTTAAAGTGACACTAAAGTCTTTTTTTTTTTATAATAAATGTTGAGCTTACCTGCTCTATGCAGTGGTTTTGCACAGAGCAGCCCAGATCCTCCTCTTCTCAGGTCTGCCTCTCTTGTCCCATCCCTCCTGCCAAGTGCCCCGACAGCAAGCAGCTTGCTATGGGGGCACTCAAGCCAAGGTAGAGCTCCCGGTGTCCATTCAGAGACAAAGCCACAGTCCGGCCCGCCCCCTTTCTCTCCTGATTGGCTGACCAACTTTGATTGACAGCAGCGGGAGCCAATGGTGCCGCACTGCTGTCTTAACCGATGAGGGGAGTCCCAGGCAGCTGAGACATTCCTGCAACATCGCTGGATCTAGAGATGGACCTCAGATAAGTATTAGTGGGGCTGCTGCACACAGGTTTTTTATCTTAATGCATGCATATGTCATGGATTCAGAGCGCTGTTCCGCAATTGTGATTCACATGCGCAGGAGTGACATCGCGGTCTAGCCAATTAAGTGGCTGGAGGGTGCAGACCCGAAAGGAAGACCTGCAGCAGTGACAGCGCACCGCTAGATGGATCCGCTTTACAATTAAGTCTGTCATAATGTGCTAGTATGCAGTAAATACTGGCACAATATCTGCAGGGGGACCTTTTTTTTTTTTTTTAAGACTTAACTAAGGGGCAACAATGAGCAGCAAGTAAAAAATGAATACCTGCAGAGCCAAAAGAATTACCAGTTACACTTACTGGTAACGGGTTTTCTAGGAAATATTCCAGGACGGCACACCTGAGAGATGACGGGTCTCACCTGACAGGAAACATAATCAACAACAGAGTTTAAAAGGCCCCACCCTTCCCTCTGTCCCTTTAGTTATGCCAAAGTATAAGCCCACACCGGTGCCAGAGGGTAGGGAAGTAGGCCTGCCGTCCTGGAAGATTTCCTAGAAAACCCGATATCGGTAAGTGTAACTGGTAATTTTCTCCAGTCATCTTCCAGGATGGCACACCTGAAACGATGAGCAAGAAGTTCAGGCCTATCTTAGGATGGGACCACCGCCTGTAGGACCTTCCTGTCAAAAGCCAAGCCCTGAGGGGACAACAGTTCCACTCTGTAGTGCCTCGGGAAGGTATTTTGGCTCGACCATGTTGATGCCCTGCAGATCTGATCAATCGAGACGCCTGCCCTCTCTGCCCAGGAGGTCACCAGTGATCTATTGAGCTATTGAGCTATCAAGCTATTGAGATAGTCTGCTTGATCCACCTGGCTATAGTTGGCTTAGAGGCCTGAAGACCCTTTCTATGGCCACAAAAACTAATTAGTAGATGTTAGATCTCCTAAACTCTTTTACTCTCTCTAGATAGACCAGAAGACAATGTCTAATGTCTAATAAATGAAATTTCTCTTCCTTATTATTTTTGGGGTTCTGACAAAATGATGGAAGTATAATCTCCTGTGACCTGTGGAAACGCGAGGTCACCATAGGTAAATATAACGGATCCTGTCTGAGGATTACCCTGTCCTCTAGGAGCAACAAAAAGGGCTCTTTAATAGTCAGAGCCTATGGGTCGCCAACCCTTCTGGCTGTGGTGATGGCCAGAAGGAAGGCCATCTTCAGGGAAAGACATTTAAAATAAATTTGAGCCACTGGCTCAAAAGACCCTTTCGTTAGGGAGTCCAATACCAGGGACAAGTCCCACGGTGGAAACCTATTTGTCCTTACCGGGGTTACCCTTTCCCTGGCTGTCAAAAATCTTTTTACAAGGGGGTTTAGAGCCAGTCTACTGTCCAGGAACACTGATAGGGCTGCAACCTGGGCCCTGAGAGTATTGACCGCTAAGCCCTGGTCAACCCCCCCTGGGGTAAATCAAGGACTGTTGGGATTGTTTAGAGAGTGCCTTCCCTAGACTGAGCCCAGCGAGAGAAGACCTTCCAGACCTTTGCATAGATCTGTCTAGTGACTGGTTTCCTACTAAGCAAAAGCGTATCAATCACCTTCTCCTGTACCTCCCCCTAAGTACTTTCTTCTGAAAGAAAAAAAAAAAAAAAAAGGGGACTCGGACTGAGCAAAGCCCTTTCAGACCCTGCAGCCACCACTGGCTGCCCCAGGGGGGGGACCTCAGTCTAAGGAAAAAAGAAATAAACGGTTTAGCTGCCATCCGGTGGGAAACACAATCAATAACCGAGGGACAGAGGGAAGGGTGGGGCCTTTTAAACTCCGTTTTTGATTGTGTTTCCTGTCAGGTGAGACCCGTCATCTCTCAGGTGTGCTGTCCTGGATGACTGGAGAAACACAATTCTGCAGATAAGAGATTCACAGTAATTAGATACGACACAGACACAAACAGGCAGTGCAATGTACAGAAGAGATGCATTTTCATCACAATATCAACCCCACATTTGTGATGCAACACAGAATAAATGGAGAAGCAAGGATTAGACACAGTGGGGGGTTATTTACTAAAACTGGAGAGTTCAAAATCTAGTGCAACTCTGTATAGAAACCAAACAGCTTCAAGGTGATACTATAGTCTTGCTCTTCTTCTTGGGTCCCTCTTCTGTGCTCCTGGCCCCTCCCTTCCACCGAGTGCCCCCAGAGCAAGCAAATTGCAAGCCGAGCCGATGCTGTGTGTGTCCATTCAGACACGGAGCTGTGGCCCGGCCCCCGCCCCCTCTCTCTCCTCAACGGCTCACTGACTTTGATTGGCCAATGGCGCCCGCTGTGTGTCTCAGCCAATCAGAAAAGAGAGTCCCGGACAGCCAAGTCTCTCGCGCAACATCGCTGGGTCGAGAT
Source organism: Lithobates septentrionalis (assembly GCA_037952835.1). Classification (NCBI taxonomy): domain Eukaryota; kingdom Metazoa; phylum Chordata; class Amphibia; order Anura; family Ranidae; genus Lithobates; species Lithobates septentrionalis. Next base: position 771,710 of record JBBDGP010003132.1, on the reverse strand, counting down.
GGGGCTCAGGTAAGTATTAGGGGGGCTGCTGCACACAGAAGGTTTTTTCTCTTAATGCATAGAATGCATTAAAGAGGTGTTCCAGCCCCCCACCAAAAATTTTAAAAGTCAGTAGCTACAAATACTGTAGCTGCTGACTTTTAATATTAGGACACTTACCTGTCCACCTGTCAGCACCCCAGCCAATTTTCCAATCGGATCTTGGGTGCTGCCGCCGCCATTCTTTGTAAGGGAAACTGGCAGTGTAGCCTCGTGGCTCTACAGACAATTCCCTGCTGCGCATGCGCGAAGGGTGCTGCGCTCTCTGAATGGCGAGGCGGCGGTAGAAGGAGGAGGGGGGCCGAACTTTAGAGGGATCTCGCCGCAGCGAGCTCTCCCGGAAGTTGGGAAGGGTACCTGTAAAAACAGGTACCCCCCCCCCCCCCGAAAAGTGCCACGTTTTAGTAAATCTCCCCGTGTGACCCAAAAACAGGAAGTTACCTGTCCCTTTAGCAGATAGGAACAAGCTAGGTGAATGAATAAATGAACATAGGGGGATCGATCAGCCATGATACTACAATCTGCTGCCACAACATGGGAGCCCATCATTACAAGGTGAGGCAAACAAACAATACAGGGAAAAGAACTCCACTATACAATGCCTTGAAAAAGTATTTATACCCCTTGACATTTTCCACATTTTGTCATGTTACAACCAAAAAAACGTAAATGTATTTTATTGGGATTTTATGTAATAGACCAACATAAAGTGGCACATAATTGTGAAGTGGAAGGAAAATGATAAATGGTTTGCAATTTTTTCAAATAAATATGTGAAAAGTGTGGCATGTATTTGTATTCAGCCCCCTTTACTCTGATACCCCTAACTCAAATCTAGTGGAACCAATTGCCTTCAGAAGTCACCTAATTAGTAAATAGAGTCCACCAGTGTGTAATTTGATCTCCGCATAAATACAGCTGTTCTGTGAAGCCCTCTGAGGTTTGTTAGAGAACCTTAGTGAACAAACAGCATCATGAAGGTCAAGGAACACACCAGACAGGCCAGAGATAAAGTTGTGGAGAAGTTTAAAGCAGGGTTAGGTTATAAAAAAATATCCCAAACTTTGAACATATCACAGAGCGCTGTTCAATCCATCATCCGAAAATGGAAAGAGTATGGCACAACTGCAAACCTACCAAGACATGGCCGGGCAAGGAGATCATTCGTCAGAGAAGCAGCCAAGAGGCCCATGGTAACTCTGGAGGAGCTGCAGAGATCCACAGCTCAGGGGGGAGAATCTGTCCACAGGACAACTATTAGTCGTGTTCTCCACAAATTTGGCCTTTATGGAAGAGAGGCAAGAAGAAAGACATTGTTGAAAGAAAGCCATAAGAAGTCCTGTTTTCAGTTTACGAGAAGCGTGGAGGACACAGAAAACATGTAGAAGAAGGTGCTCTGGTCAGATGAGACCAAAATTGAACTTTTTGGCCTAAAAGCAAAGCACTGTGGTTTGGCAGAAAACTAACATCACCCTGAACACACCATCCCCACTGTGAAACATGGTGGTGGCAGCATCAAGTTGTGGGGATGCTTTTCTTCAGCAGGGACAGGGAAGCTGGTCAGAGTTGATGGGAAGATGGATGGAGCCAAATACAGGGCAATATTAGAAGAAAACCTGCTGGAGTCTGCAAAAGACTTGAGACTGGGGCGGAGGTTCACCTTCCAGCAGGACAACGACCCGAAACATACAGCCAGAGCTACAATGGAATGGTTTAGATCAAAGCATATTCATGTGTTAGAATGGCCCAGTCAAAGTCCAGACCTAAATTCAATTGAGAATCTGTGGCAAGACTTGAAAATTGCTGCTCACAGACACTCTCCATCCAATCTGACAGAGCTTGAGATATTTTGGAAAGAAGAATGGGCAAAAATGTCCCTCTCTAGATGTGCAAAGCTGGTAGAGACATCCCCAAAAAGACTTGCAGCTGTAGTTGCAGTGAAAGGCGGTTCTACAAAGTATTGACTCCGGGGGGCGCCATACAAATGCCCCCCCCCCCCACACTTTTCAGAAATGTTAAAAAACATTTATCATTTTCCTTCCACTTCACAATTATGTGCCACTTTGTGTTGGTCTATCACATAAAATCCCAATAAAATACATTTACATTTTTGGTTGCAACATGACAAAATGTGGAAAATTTCAAGGGGTGTGAATACTTTTTCAAGGCACTGTACCGAGTCAAAACATTTGAACGTGAACAACGCCTTTAAGATTTGTAGTCCCCAGACCTGGACTAGAGCTGACTGGTGCTTTAGGCTCATCAGGGGAGCCATTGAAGGTCTGCCATATATGCTTACTGAAGCTGATTCTACTTCTAGGAGCATTTACAAGCAAAGATCAAACAATACTCCTGTGTTTATGTCCTAAAGCTGCTTTGTAAGAGATCTTTGAAGCTGATGGGTGGTGTAACACTTTGGCATCACTCCAAAACAGCTTCATTATCTTTGGAACAACCGTCTATAGAACCGACACGTGAAACTGTTGTTTTATGGGCCGCATGGGGCCCTCTTGACCTTTCCCTGGGGCCCGCAGTTCCCCGTTACATATAAAAGAAAAGTACTTGTGCTATCCTTCTAAAGACGTGGCTGACAAAAAAAACACTCCAGTAAGTGTAACACATCCAATTCTAAAACGCGTCAAATTCTTTTAACCCCCAACTAGTATCAAACCCTTAGAGCTCATAGATATTTACAGATCTTTTCTCCCGTAAAATCCTCCGCATTTTTCTACACCTAGAGAGCCAAAGATGGCATTTACAGCTGGCCATAGAAGTGAAGAGTTGTATTGTATGTGGCTGTACTCGGGTATATTTCTTGCATGTGCAGATAGGATAATTCCCAAATGCAGAACTTCATACACATACAGCCATTCACTTATATGGTGGTGCGCGATTAATCGTTAGGATCGCAATTCTTTCCCCCTCGCGATCTTAACCACTTCACATCCCGCCCACAGTCAAATGACGTCCTCAGCTTCTCGGGCCATCTAGGGGGCGCGTGCCTGCCGCGTCACTCGGGGGCCGATGCACGTGCCCGGCGGCTGCGATGTCCGCCGGGCACCCGCGATTGCCGGTAACAGAGCCTGTGTAAACACACAGATCCACGTCCTGTCAGGGGAGAGGAGACCGATTGTGTGTTCCCAGTACAGAGGAACACCGATCGGTCTCCTCCCCTTGTGAGCCCCCGCCCCCTACAGTAAGAATCCCTCCCTACGTAACACATTTAACCCCTTGATCACCCCCCAGTGTTAACCCCTTCCCTGACAGTGACATTTATACAGTAATCAGTGAATTTTTATAGCACGGATCGCTAGGGCTGGGGGAAAAAATCGATTTGAATCTTGAATCGAGTTGAGAGGTCAAATCGATTCAAAATTACAGCAAATCTTTTTTTTTCCGATTTTTTTTTTCACCAGGACTAGGCCGAAGCCGCGGCCTCGCCTAAAAACTCCTGCCTGCAGCTCCTCAAGACCGGCACGGTGTCCAAAAAAAAACTCGATTCAAATCATGAATTTTTTTTTTGAGAAAATCGCCCAGCTCTACTGATCGCTGTATAAATGTGAATGGTCCCAAAATAGTGTCAAAAGTGTCCGATATGTCCGCCGCAATGTCAGTCACAATACAAATCGCAGATCGCCGCCATTACTAGTAAAAAAAAAAAATAATAATAATAAAAATGCCATAAATCTATCCCCTATTTTGTAGACACTATAACTTTTGCGTAAACCAATCAATATATGCTTATTGCGATTTTTTTACCAAAACTATGAAGAAGAATACATATCAGCCTAAACTGAGGAAAAAATGTGTTTGTTTTTTTAAAAATTGGAATATTCATTATAGCAAAAAGTAAAAAAATATTGTGTTTTTTTTCAAACTTGTCACTCCTTTCATTTATAGAGCAAGAAATAAAAACCGCAGAGGTGATCAAATTAGGGCTGGGAAAAAAAATCGATTTAAATCTTGAATCAAGTTGAGAGGTCAAATCGATTCAAAATTTAAGCAAATCGATTTTTTTTTTTTTCACCTTGCCGGTCCCGAGGCGCTGCAGGCATGAGTTTTTAGGCGAGGCCGCGGCTTCGGCCTAGTCTGCGGCTACGGCCGGACGCCGCGGACTAGGCCGAAGCCGCGGCCTCGCCTAAAAATTCATGCTGCGCCGGGCCTGTAGAGCTGCGGGCAAGGAGTTTTTAGGTGAGGCCGCGGCTTCGGCCTAGTCCGCGAGGCCGGACGCCGCGGACTAGGCCGAAGCCGCGGCCTCACCTAAAAGCTCATGCCCACAGCGCCTCAGGACCGGCGCGGTTTCCAAAGAAAAAAAAACTCGATTCGAATCGTGAATCAAGTTTTTTTTTTTAAGAAAATCGAAGATTTTTTTTTTCAAGAAAATCTCCCAGCCCTACTGCAGATAGGAGTTTTTAGTTGAGGCCAGCGGCTTCGGCCTAGTCCGTGAGGTCAGACGCCGCCGACTAGGCCGAAGCTTCCTCGCCTAAAAACTCCTGCCCGCAGCTCCTCAGGACCAGCACGGTGTCCAAAAAAAATTTAAAAAAACTCGATTCAAATCATGAATCGAGTTTTTTTTTTTAAATCGCAGATTTTTTTTTTTACTTGAGAAAATCGCCCAGCTCTACTGATCGCTGTATAAATGTGAATGGTCCCAAAATAGTGTCAAAAGTGTCCGATATGTCCGTCGCAATGTCACAATATAAATCACAGATCACCATTACTAGTAAAAAAAAAAAAATAATAATAAAAATGCCATAAATGTATCCCCTATTTTGTAGGCACTATAACGCTTGCGTAAACCAATCAATATACGCTTATTGCGATTTTATGTAAAAAATATGTAGAAGAATACATATCGGCCTAAACTGAGGAAAAAATTTTTTTTTTTTTTTTTTTTTTAATTGGATATTTATTATAGCAAAAAGTAAAAAATAGTGTTTTTTTTCAAACTTGTCATTTTTCTTTCGTTTATAGTGCAAGAAAAAAAAAACGCAGAGGCGATCAAATACCACCAAAAGAAAGCTCTATTTGTGGGGAATAGTGTTGCATGACCGCGCAACTGTCATTCGAAGTGCGACAGCACTGAAAATTGGCTTGGGCAGAAAAGGGGTGAAAATGCCCTGTATTGAGGTGGTTAACAAAGCATTTTCCCGATTCTAAGCAGAGTTCTCTGCTCAAGCCGACAGCTGTCAAAAAAACAAAACAAAAAAAAAACCTTAGTTAGACTTACCGGTGACGGTATTTCTACAAGCCTTTCAGGACAGCACCTTGGAGAGAGCGTAGCTCCACCTCTTAGACAGGAAACACTGCGTGACAACGCCCCTTTAAAAAGCAGCTGCTTCCACCATGCCGTCAGTTGTTACCGAGAAATCCTCCGACATGCTGGAAAATATAATCAGACAATTACCAGGTCCTATAATTATACTTTACATATGATAACCAAGGGAGGGAAGTAGGCTGCTGTCCTGAAAGGCTCGTAGAAATACCGTCACCGGTAAGTCTAACTAAGGTTTTCTCCCTTCGCCTTTCAGGACAGCACCTTGGAGAGGATAACCGAGAAACTTACTTCAGGGTGGGACTACTGCCTGCAAAACCTTCCTACCAAATGATTGGTCCGAGGCTGATAGTAGATCCAAGCGGTAGTGCCTTATGAAGGTCGAAAAACTGGACCATGTGGCAGCCTTGCAGATTTGCTCAGGAGATGCCCCAGCCCTTTCTGCCCATGATGCCGCCACTGCTCGAGTAGAATGAGGTAATACCCCTTCCGGAGGTTCCAGACCCAAAAGATATGTATGCCTCTTTGATGGCCTGCTTTAACCATCTTCCAAGGGTGCTTTTGGAAGCTTCACCTCCTTTGTGAGTACCTTCCATTAAAACAAAGAGTGAGGATGACTTTCTGATTTCCTTTGTTTTTTCCAGATATTTAAGCAGACACCTCCTGACATCAAGGGTATGGAAAGCTTCTTCTCCTGCTCCCGAAGGTAAAGGACAAAAAGTAGGGAGAATGATTTCCTGTGTACGGTGAAAAACTGAAGCCACCTTTGGTAGAAATGCTGGATCCGTCCTTAAGACTACCCTATCCTGTAGACATCTCATGAAGGGCTCTTTAATTGAAAGGGCTTGTAACTCACTAATTCTACGTGCGGAAGTTACTGCTACCAGTAAAATAGTCTTTAACGTCAAGAAACGTAATGATGCTTCTTCTATGGGTTCAAACGGTGCCATCGTTAGTCCCTGAAGAACTAAAGATAAATCCCATTTGGGAAAACTAACAACAGGACTAGGCTTTATTTTTGCCATTGCCCTAAAAAATCTGATTATTAAAAGGTTCCCCTGACAGGGTTCTTTCCAAAAAAACTGATAAAGCAGCTACCTGCGCCTTGAGCGTACTTGCTGCTAACCCCTTCTCCAATCCCTCTTGAAGAAATTCCAAAACTGAAAATGTGGTACGAAAATCAAAGTTTTTACTGGAACACCAAGAATTATAGATCTTCCAGACTTTAAAGTAAATGTCTCTCGTCACTTTTTTTCTACTTGCAAGAAGGGTAGAAATAAGCTTCTCTGATAAACCCTTCCGTCTTAAGATTTGTTCTTCAGAAACCAAGCTGTTAGTTTGAGGTAAGCTGGATCTGGATGGAGAATTTGGCCCTGACTCAACAGGTCTGTCCTGATTGGTAATCTCCAAGCAGGTTTCACTGAGAGGTTCATCAAGGTTGAAAACCAGGGTCTTTTTGGCCAATAAGGAGCTATTAATATTAGCTCCGTGGACTCCAATCTGAATTTGGCTAACACCTTTGGTATCAGTTGGAACGGGGGAAAAGCGTAGGACAGATGGAAGTCCCATTTGTGAGCTAACGCATCTACTCCGAGAGCTTGATCCTGTCTCTGAAGAGAGAAGAAGACTGGTATTTTTGCATTTTCCTGTTTTGCAAAGAGGTCCACTTGGGGATAACCCCAACTCTTGGAAATCTTTTCGAATAATTCCTGATTGAGAGACCACTCTGCTTCCCTTATTTCTTTCCTGCTGAGGAGATCTGCTAAGGTGTTTTCCGTCCCCTTTAGATGGACTGCTGATAGAGAGGCCACATTGTTCTCTGCCCATCTTAGGATCTGATGCGCTAGACCCATTAGGGTTTTGCTTTTTGTGCCCCCTTGCTTTGTTAAATATAATACTGTCGTCATATTGTCTGACAATATTTGGACATGTTGATTCACTAGAAATTCCTGGAGGGAAAGGAGGCTTAAGTGAACAGCCTTTAACTCTCTCCAATTTGAAGATCTTCTTGCTTCTGGTTTGGTCCAAACTCCCTGAACCATTTTTTCTTCCAGAAGAGCTCCCCATCCCCAGGCGCTGGCATCTGTAGTCAGCCTTCTGGTTACCGGAAAGACCCAAGGAAGCCCCTTTGAAACGTTTCCTAGGTTCCTCCACCACCAGAGAGACCTTTTTGCTCTCGCCCCTAAGTTGAATTTCTTCTCCAGAGGTTCCTGGTATGACCAATTCATCAGGATATCCGATTGCAGAGGACGGGAATGCAACCTGGCCCACTGTACCAAAGGAATTGCTGCTGTCAACAGTCCCAGGGCAGACATGGCTTGTCTTACAGAGATCTCTGCGTTGGATTGAAGTGTTATCAGGGTCAACTGCAGGTGCCAAATCTCCTCTCCCCCCAGATTGACTGCAAGACGCAGGAACCTTTGTGATGGGGGCGCTATTGGTATATGGAGATAGGCATCTCTCAAATCGATGGAAGCCATATGACATTTGGGGGTTAGCAAGTTCCTTACTGAGAAAATCGTATCCATCCTGAATTTTTTGTATTTTATGGATCGATTTAGAACCTTTAAATTGAGAATCAGGCGGAACTTTCCTGATGGCTTTTTGACCAGAAAAATGTGGGAGTAAAACCCCTTCCCCTCTTGATCTTTCGGAACCTGGGAAATGACCTTCTGTTGCATCAGTTCCTGTAACAGAGACTTCATGGCCAGAGCCTTTTCCCGATCCTTTGGCAGGTTTGTGATGTAAAACCGACTTGGGGGGCTTTGTGAGAATTCCAATTGATAACCCTTTTTGATTAACCCCAGAACAAAAGGACTCTTTGTTGTTTTTTCCCAGATTGGTAAGAAGTCCTGTAGTCTCCCCCCTACTAGATGGTCATTGTTTTTTAGGGGTTTGTTCTGGGGTTCTAAAGAGTACCCCACCTCTACCTCTTCCTCTCTGAGAAGACCAGGGTCTCTTCTGTGTGTGGTCCTTTTCCTTATCGGTTTGTCGAAAAGGACGAAAATTTTTCCTCTGCTGTACCGTTTTCTTCTTCTGTGGGAAAGCTTTTTTCTTGTCTGCTGTCCTGTCAAGGACAGTCTCTAGTTCTGGCCCAAACATCAGGTCTCCTGAAAAGGGAATTCCGCACAGTTTTACTTTAGAAGCTGAATCCCCTGACCAGGTCTTTAGCCAGAGTGCTCTTCTTGCTGAGTTAACAAGCGCAGAGGACCTGGCTGACATCCTGATAGATTCTGCAGAGGCATCTGCCATATATTTTACTGCCTTAAGCAGGGTAGGGAAGGACTCCAATAAGTCTTTTCTGGAGGTACCTGCCACAACATGATTTTTAAGTTGCTCTAACCAGCACTCCAGATTTCTAGCCACAACCGTAGCCGCCATTGCTGGCTTAAGATTAGCTAGAGATGAGTCCCAGGCTTTCTTCAGTAGCCCAACTGCCCTCTTATCCATAGCATCTTTGAGAATACCCATGTCCTCAAAAGCTAAATCAGTCTTCCTAGATACTTGAGAAAAGGCAGCGTCTATTTTTATTTTTTTATTCCACAATAGTTCCTCATTCTCCTCAAAAGGAAACCTCCTTTTGAGGGTTTTAGAAAAAAAACTGTCCTCTCTCTGGATTCTTCCATTCCTTTTTAATAGTGTCTGTTAACACTTTATGCACAGGGAACACCCTGTGTTTAATTTCCTCCAGCCCCAGGTACATCTTGTCATGCACGGACAGCTGAGCTTTTTCTTCCTGGATCTCCAGGGTAGTATAAATTGCCTTGAGTAATTCATCCACCTCCTCAAGTGACAGCTTATATCTAGATGATCTTGACTCTTCTTCCACCTCCTCCTCCTCAGAATCAATGGTTGAGGGTGGAATGCTTTCCCTTTCCTCCTCCGACTCACTTTCCACCCGTCTGGAAGTGGACTGAGGGAAACTGGAGTGAGAACTCTGCTCTTGGCTGGAACTCTGGCCGTGCTTTACAAGGGAATGCACTGTCCCTAGGGCCTCTGCTAACTCCTTCCTCACAGAAGATAAGAGTTCTTTGCACTCTTGTGAGGATTCTTCTTTTACTAAATCCACAATGCAGGATTTGCACAGTGGTTTGGGCCAAGAGTCCCTTAAAGGATTTTTGCATGAGGGGCACTTTCTCCCTGTTCTCTCTGATTTGGCAGTAGCTTTCTGAAACAGAGAAACAAGAAAAAGCCAGGTCCTTTAGAACTAAGGCTTCAGAGAAAAGTAGTACCTCCAGCCAACACCCTAAGTGCCCAGAGTCTCACTCCTTTGCTGAACTGCTAATGGAAACTGTTACCCCATAGCAGACAGCAGCAGGTTTTGAATAATCACATCAAAGAAAAAAACACCCAGTGATATAAAAGGAAAGAGGTGCCACCGCACCTCTCCTACCTGGGCCTGGCCGGGAACCTGGGCGCCTGCATCCGCCATTGCAGCTGACGATTCCGCTGTCTCCATAGTGCAATCCGCAGCTGCTGCACTGTGTACTAGGCTCCATGTGCCAAACAAAAGGAAGTCCCGGCCAGAGGACCCGCCCCTTCCTCCTGCGTTCCAGCAGCAGGAACCAATCGCTGCTACGCCCCGCCGGAAGTATCCGCCCACCGGAACTGACATCACCTGCTGTCCGGGATTCGGCGCCGCCATGCAGAGGCCTGGCATGGACGCTCTTACTGAGCACAACCGCGGCCCCCCGAACACCCCGGGTGGAAAAACTTCCGGCAGACCATTACTCCTGTGAGCCGGAGAAGGAAGGGACACCGGAGCACCCTCCTCACGTAAGGGAAGGAGCTGGGTTGGTCTGAGTACCCAAACGTGGAGGTCTTGCCAAAACCCTCTCCTTGGAGAGAGCGCAGCCCCTCTGGTTCCCCAAGCAGTGCTTCCACCATGGCGGAGGAAACACTAAAACTGACGGCATGGTGGAAGCAGCTGCTTTTTAAAGGGGCGTTGTCACGCAGTGTTTCCTGTCTAAGAGGTGGAGCTACGCTCTCTCCAAGGTGCTGTCCTGAAAGGCGAAGGGAGAAAAAACAGGCAGTCTGCCAAGTATCACAATATTACTCAGTCACTGAGCTAACTATAAACAGTGTAACATTTTGTTCTTTAGGTCAAGGGAATAAACTTCTGTCTGTAAATGAGGGACCAAGAATTGATTTCAATGGGCAGGAGCGGTAAAGGAGCGGTATACACTCCGCTCCTTCGCCGCACCGAAGATGCTGCTGGCAGGACTTTTTTTACCGTCCTGCCAGCGCATCGCTCCAGTGTGAAAGCCCTCGGGGCTTTCACACTGGAATGAAAGCAGCGGCACTTTTGGGTCGGTTTGCAGGCGCTATTATTAGCGCAATAGCGCCTGCAAACCGCCCCAGTGTAAAGGGGTCTTATTCCAAACAAAAAAAAAAAAACGTGATTCTCATTTTTCCCAGAATCGTGCAGCTCTAGTAGGCTGTTTGCACCATCCGCTGAAAAACGCCTACATTTTTACACTAGAAGGAGAATTGTACCCAAAAACGACGGATGTGCCCTTAACCACTCCGGTTCCATTGATGTACCGGTACGTCGCAGGGATGTAGGTGGTTATACCGGGATTATGCATGCAGCTACAGGCACCACCCCGGTATCTTTGTTAACACCTGGTGATGGACTTTTTTTTTTGTAAAAGCAATTCTGCCGGCTAATCAGCCGCTAGATCGTTTTTTACAAGCGGCAGAAAAGGGGCCCAACTGGTATTTTGTCACTTCTGGTTTTGCCAAATGTAAACGAGCCATTACTGGCTTGGGAAAGCATCAGATAAAACCGATCTTGGTCTGATCCGGTGCTTTTAAGAGCAGATAAGAGATCTGGGGTCTAATAGACCCCAGATCTTTCAGTGAAGCATACCTGTTACTGCCCAGACTATCACAAGGGATGTTGTTCAACCCTTGTGATAGCAATAAAGTTGAGAAAAAAAAAAAAAAAAATTAAATAAATAATAAAATAAAAAATCTTTCTTAATGTGCCCCTGTGCAAAGGTGAACACACATGTCAGTCCTGCACACATACTTACCCACTTCAGCTCCGGAAGGTTTACCCCCCCCCCCCATTCCTGATTAGACCATTTTTTTGCGATTCGGCACTGCGTCGCTTTAACTGACAATTGCGCAGTCGTGCGACGCTGTACCCAAAAATAAAATTGATGTCCTTTTTCCCCACACACAAATAGAGCTTTCTTTTGATGGTATTTGATCACCTCTGCGGTTTTTATTTTTTGTGCTAGAAGCAAAGAACGACCGACAATTTTGAAAAAAAAAAAAAAATTTTTTTTTTACTTTCTGCTCTAAGAGCCCTTGCACACTGGGGCGGCGTCGGCGGTAAAACGCCGCTATTATTATTATTATTATTATTATCGGTATGCGGCCGCTAGCGGGGCGGTTTTACCCCCCGCTAGCGGCCGAGAAAGGGTTAAATACCACCGCAAAGCGCCTCTGCAGAGGCGCCTTGCCGGCGGTATAGCCGCGACGTCCCATTGATTTCAATGGGCAGGAGCGGTAAAGGAGCGGTATACACACCGCTCCTTCACCGCTCCGAAGATGCTGCTTTTTTTACCGTCCTGCCAGCGCATCGCTCCAGTGTGAAAGCCCTCGGGGCTTTCACACTGGAATGAAAGCAGCGGCACTTTCAGGGCGGTTTGCAGGCGCTATTATTAGCGCAATATCGCCTGCAAACCGCCCCAGTGTGAAAGGGCTCTTAAACATATCCCAAAAAAAAAACGAAAAAAAATCAAATATTTCTTCATAAATTTAGGCCAATGTGTATTCTGCTACATATTTTTGGTAAAATAAAATCCCAATAAGCGTTTGTGCAAAAGTTATAGTGCCTACAAACTATGGGATATATATATATTTTTTTTTTTGTTCACTAGTAATGGCGGTGATGAGAGACATATTACGGACACCTGACACTTTTTTGGGGACCAGAGACAAAGAAAAAAATCTTGCGAGCCACAATAATCCTATGCTTAATGAATCAGCAGCAAATAGAAAAGTTATATACCACAGGTATATCACAGAGGAATATCCAGCAGCAGGCGCAGCTCACGTACTCATAAACGTGCATAAACCATAATATAAAAGAAATTGCGTAGCGCTAGATAAATATACTGCAGAGAAAAGATCCTAAAAAATTAAATTATCATCCATTATACATAACTATGCTGAAAAAAATTTTATATTAAATATACCAAAAAACTCCTGTGAAAAAAATATATATAGTATCACTTCTGTGCAATGTGCATATGTATGCACCTATGGACAATCAATAAAAGTGCATATAGTGCAAAAAGAAATATATATACAATAGTGCATAAAAATTCAACGGTGATTGCAGACAAAAAGCATGTAATACTTCAATTAACGTGCAGCATGCAAAAACGCAGAAAAAAAGCCTTGGTAAAAGTTCTTATATAAGTGTCCCAAAATTGCAACTAAAGAGTGTATCCGTGTCCATAAATCTCCATTGGGTTTCCAGGTGATCCAATGTGCCAAATTCAAGTGCTCTGAATAATAATATTGTGCCACAGTGCCCCCCCACAGTGGTTGCGCTCACCTTAGAGCGTGTGACACAGCTGTTACCTTGTGTCAAAACACGCTGTGTAGCCACCCCCTGGGCTGTATGGGAAACGCTATATCGATCTCCACTCTGGGTCACTCAGGCTCCATGGATGTTAATCATAAGAACAAAAAAGAAACTATATAGTGTAATTCCACTAAACCACTTTATTCCAACCAAACAACTTTCCCACAAAGGGTTACTCACATTTAGTGGGTGCTGTTGTGCACCAAACAATAACAAAGCTCCAGAAGGGTATATTGTGTGGTCTGCCGCGGGGTATGCGCTTCTCCCGGCTCAGCTGTTCTCTAATCCGCTGTACGCTGCTCGCTCCGTCCTGGCCCCTCCCCTACGCGTGTTCGACACAGGGAGTCACGTGTCTTCATCAGGGGGCTCCCCCTGAACATGCCAGGCACACAAAACACCCCAAATCCCCCCCCCCCCCGATCGCCCCCCAATCACCCCCCCCTGTCACAAACTGACACCAAGCAGGTTTTTTTTTTTTTTTCTGATTACTGCATTAGTGTCAGTTTGTGACAGTTAGTGTGGTAGGGCAGTGAGTGTTAGGCCCCCTGTAGGTCTAGGATACCCCCCTAACCCCCCCATATAAAGTTTTAACCCCTTGATCACCCCCCGTCACCAGTATCGCTAAGCGATCATTTTTCTGATCGCTGTATTAGTGTCGCTGGTGACGCTAGTTAGGGAGGTAAATATTTAGGTTCGCCGTCAGCGTTTTATAGCGACAGGGACCCCCATATACTACCTAATAAATGTTTTAACCCCTTGATGGCCCCCTAGTTAACCCTTTCACCACTGATCACCGTATAACCGTTACGGGTGACGCTGGTTAGTTTGTTTATTTTTTATAGTGTCAGGGCACCCGCCGTTTATTACCGAATAAAGGTTTAGCCCCCTGATCGCCCGGCGGTGATATGCGTCGCCCCAGGCAGCGTCAGGTTAGTGCCAGTACCGCTAACACCCACGCACGCAGCATGCGCCTCCCTTAGTGGTATAGTATCTGAACAGATCAATATCTGATCCGATCAGATCTATACTAGCGTCCCCAGCGGTTTAGCGTTCCCAAAAACGCAGTGTTAGCGGGATCAGCCCAGATACCTGCTAGCACCTGCGTTTTGCTTCTCCGCCCGGCCCACCCAAGTGCAGTATCGATCGATCACTGTCACTTACAAAACACTAAACGCATAACTGCAGCGTTCGCAGAGTCAGGCCTGATCCCTGCGATCGCTAACAGTTTTTTTGGTAGCGTTTTGGTGAACTGGCAAGCACCAGCCCCAGGCAGCGTCAGGTTAGCGCCAGTACCGCTAACACCCAAGCACGCAGCATACACCTCCCTTAGTGGTATAGTATCTGATCCGATCAGATCTATACTAGTGTCCCCAGCAGTTTAGGGTTCCCACAAACGCAGTGTTAGTGGGATCAGCCCAGATACCTGCTAGCACCTGCGTTTTGCCCCTCCGCCCGGCCCAGCCCAGCCCACCCAAGTGCAGTATCGATCGATCACTGTCACTTACAGAACACTAAATGCATAACTGCAGCGTTCGCAGAGTCAGGTCTGATCCCTGCGATCGCTAACAGTTTTTTTGGTAGCGTTTTGGTGAACTGGCAAGCACCAGCGGCCTAGTACACCCCGGTCGTAGTCAAACCAGCACTGCAGTAACACTTGGTGACGTGGCGAGTCCCATAAGTGCAGTTCAAGCTGGTGAGGTGGCAAGCACAAGTAGTGTCCCGCTGCCATCAAGAAGACAAACACAGGCCCGTCGTGCCCATAGTGCCCTTCCTACGGCATTCGCCAATCCTAATTGGGAACCCACCGCTTCTGCAGCGCCCGTACTTCCCCCATTCACATCCCCAACCAAATGCAGTCGGCTGCATGAGAGGCATTTTCTTTATGTCCTCCCGAGTACCCCTACCCAGCGAACCCCCCCAAAAAAGATGTTGTGTCTGCAGCAAGCGCGGATATAGGCGTGACACCCGCTATTATTGTCCCTCCTGTCCTGACAATCCTGGTCTTTGCATTGGTGAATGTTTTGAACGCTACCATGCACTAGTTGAGTATTAGCGTAGGGTATAGCATTCCACAGACTAGGCACACTTTCTCAGGGTCTCCCAAGATGCCATCGCATTTTGAGAGACCCGAACCTGGAACCGGTTACAGTTATAAAAGTTAGTTACAAAAAAAGTGTAAAAAAAAAACATACAAAAATATAAAATAAAAAAAAATAGTTGTCGTTTTATTGTTCTCTCTCTCTCTATTCTCTCTCTATTGTTCTGCTCTTTTTTACTGTATTCTATTCTGCAATGTTTTATTGTTATTATGTTTTATCATGTTTGCTTTTCCGGTATGCAATTTTTTATACTTTACCGTTTACTGTGCTTTATTGTTAACCATTTTTTTGTCTTCAGGTACGCCATTCACGACTTTGAGTGGTTATACCAGAATGATGCCTGCAGGTTTAGGTATCATCTTGGTATCATTCTTTTCAGCCAGCGGTCGGCTTTCATGTAAAAGCAACCCTAGCGGCTAATTAGCCTCTAGACTGCTTTTACCAGCCGTGGGAGGGAATGCCCCCCCCCCCCCAACGTCTTCCGTATTTTTCTCTGGCTCTCCTGTCTCAACAGGGAACCTGAGAATGCAGCGGTGATTCAGCCAGCTGACCATAGAGCTGATCAGAGACCAGAGTGGCTCCAAACATCTCTATGGCCTAAGAAACCGGAAGCTACGAGCATATTATGACTTAGATTTCGCCGGATGTAAACAGCGCCATTGGGAAATTGGGAAAGCATTTTATCACACCGATCTTGGTGTGGTCAGACGCTTTGAGGGCAGAGGAGAGATCTAGGGTCTAATAGACCCCAATTTTTTCAAAAAAGAGTACCTGTCACTACCTATTGCTATGATAGGGGATATTTACATTCCCTGAGATAACAATAAAAATGATTTAAAAAAAAAATGAAAGGAACAGTTTAAAAATAAGATTAAATAAAAATAATAATAATAAAGAAAAAAAAAAAAAAAAGCACCCCTGTCCCCCCTGCTGTCGCGCTAAGGCGAACGCAAGCGTCGGTCTGGCGTCAAATGTAAACAGCAATTGCACCATGCATGTGAGGTATCACCGTGAACGTCAGATCGAGGGCAGTAATTTTAGCAGTAGACCTCCTCTGTAAATCTAAAGTGGTAACCTGTAAAGGCTTTTAAAGGCTTTTAAAAATGTATTTAGTTTGTCGCCACTGCACGTTTGTGCGCAATTTTAAAGCATGTCATGTTTGGTATCCATGTACTCGGCCTAAGATCATCTTTTTTATTTCATCAAACATTTGGGCAATATAGTGTGTTTTAGTGCATTAAAATTTAAAAAAGTGTGTTTTTTCCCCCAAAAATGCGTTTGAAAAATCGCTGCGCAAATACTGTGTGAAAAAAAAAAATGAAACACCCACCATTTTAATCTGTAGGGCATTTGCTTTAAAAAAATATATAATGTTTGGGGGTTCAAAGTAATTTTCTTGCAAAAAAAAATTATTTTTTTATGTAATCAAAAAGTGTCAGAAAGGGCTTTGTCTTCAAGTGGTTAGAAGAGTGGGTGATGTGTGACATAAGCTTCTAAATGTTGTGCATAAAATGCCAGGACAGTTCAAAACCCCCCCCAAATGACCCCATTTTGGAAAGTAGACACCCCAAGCTATTTGCTGAGAGGCATGTCGAGTCCATGGAATATTTTATATTGTGACACAAGTTGCGGGAAAGAGACAATTTTTTATATTTTTTATTTTTTTTTTGCGCAAAGTTGTCACTAAATGATATATTGCTCAAACATGCCATGGGAATATGTGAAATTACACCCCAAAATACATTTCTGTTGCTTCTCCTGAGTACGGGGATACCACATGTGTGAGACTTTTTGGGAGCCTAGCCGCGTACGGGACCCCGAAAACCAAGCACCGCCTTCAGGCTTTCTAAGGGCGTAAATTTTTGATTTCACTCTTTACTGCCTATCACAGTTTCGGAGGCCATGGAATGCCCAGGTGGCACAAACCCCCCCAAATGACCCTATTTTGGAAAGTAGACACCCCAAGCTATTTGCTGAGAGGTATAGTGAGTATTTTGAAGACCTCACCTTTTGTCACAAAGTTTTGAAAATTGAAAAAAGAAAAAAAAAAATTTTTTTCTCGTCTTTCTTTATTTTCAAAAACAAATGAGAGCTGCAAAATACTCACCATGCCTCTCAGCAAATAGCTTGGGGTGTCTACTTTCCAAAATGGGGTCATTTGGGGGGTTTGTGCCATCTGGGCATTTTATGGCCTTCAAAACTGTGATAGGTAGTGAGGAGTAAAATCAAAAATTTATGCCCTTAGAAATCCCGAAGGCAGTGATTGGTTTTCGGGGCCCCGTACGCGGCTAGGCTCCCAAAAAGTCCCACACATGTGGTATCCCCGTACTCAGGAGAAGCAGCTAAATGTATTTTGGGGTGCAATTCCACATATGCCCATGGCCTGTGTGAGCAATATATCATTTAGTGACAACTTTTTGTAATTTTTTTTTTTTGTCATTATTCAATCACTTGGGACAAAAAAAATGAATATTCAATGGGCTCAACATGCCTCTCAGCAATTTCCTTGGGGTGTCTACTTTCCAAAATGGGGTCATTTGGGGGGGTTTTGTACTGCCCTGCCATTTTAGCACCTCAAGAAATGACATAGGCAGTCATAAACTAAAGGCTGTGTAAATTCCAGAAAATGTACCCTAGTTTGTAGACGCTATAACTTTTGCGCAAACCAATAAATATACACTATTGACATTTTTTTTACCAAAGACATGTGGCCGAATACATTTTGGCCTAAATGTATGACTAAAATTGAGTTTATTGGATTTTTCTTAGAACAAAAAGTAGAAAATATCATTTTTTTTCCAAATTTTCGGTCTTTTTCCGTGTATAGCGCAAAAAATAAAAACGGCAGAGGTGATCAAATACCATCAAAAGAAAGCTCTATTTGTGGGAAGAAAAGGACGCAAATTTCGTTTGGGTACAGCATTGCATGACTGCGCAATTAGCAGTTAAAGCGACACAGTGCCGAATTGTAAAAAGTGCTCTGGTCAGGAAGGGGGTAAAATCTTCCGGGGCTGAAGTGGTTAGGAGTGTGTCTATGGGAATGTTTGACCATTCTTCCAGAAGCGCATTTGTGAGGTCAGGCACTGATGTTGGACGAGAAGGTCTGGCTCGCAGTCTCTGCTCTAATTCATCCCAAAGGTGTTCTATCGGGTTGAGGTCAGGACTCTGTGCAGGCCAGTCAAGTTCCTCCACCCCAAACTCGCTCATTCATGTCTTTATGGGCCTTGCTTTGTGCACTGGTGCGCAGTCATGTTGGAACAGGAAGGGGCCATCCCCAAACTGTTCCCACAAAGTTGGGAGCATGAAATTGTCCAAAATGTCTTGGTATGCTGACGCCCTAAGAGTTCCCTTCACTGGAACTAAGGGCCAAGCCCAACCCCTGAAAAACAACCCCACACCATAATCCCCCCTTACAACAAATGATTGGGACCAGTGTACAAAGCAAGGTCCATAAAGACATGGATGAGCAAGTTTGGGGTGGAGGAACTTGACTGGCCTGCACAGAGTCCTCACCTCAACCCCATAGAACACCTTTAGGATGAATTAGAGTGGAGGCTGCGAGCCAGGCCTTCTCGTCCAACATCAGTGCCTGACCTCACAAATGCGCTTCTGGAAGAATGGTCACACATTCCCATAGACACACTCCTAAACCTTGTGGACGGCCTTCCCAGAAGAGTTGAAGCTGTTATAGCTGCAAAGGGTGGGCCAACTCAATATTGAACCCTACAGACTAAGACTGGGATGTCATTAACCATTTCAATACCGGGCACTTTCACCCCCTTCCCGCCCAGGCCATTTTTCAGCGCTGTCGCACTTTGAATGACAATTGCGCGGTCATGCTACACTGTACCCAAATGAAATTTTTAATAATTTTCTTCACACAAATAGAGCTTTATTTTGGTGGTATTTAATCACTGCTGGGTTTTTTATTTTTTACGGAAAAAAAAACGAAAAAAAAGACTGAAAATTTAAAAAAAAAAAAAAGTTTTTCTTAGCTTGTCAGTAAATTGTGTCATGACGTCACTTCCGCCACTGGCAGATGTAAACACTGACAGTTTTTTTTCTCTGGAAAGTAAAAATCAATGTTTTTTTATTATCTCATGCTTTCCAGGGTAGAAGAGAGATTTGGGGTCTTTTTAACCCCAGATGTCTCCACAAAGAGGACCTGTCATCCCTTTTTTTTTTTTATTACAAGGGATGATTACATTCCTTGTAAAAGGAATAAAAGTGATAAAAAAAAAAAAAAAAAAAAGGACCAGTGTAAAAAAAAAGAATAAAAAAAGATAAAATGTAACCACTTGAAGTCGGCGCTATAGCCAAAAGACAGCTACAGCGTGGGCTTAGATTGCCGGGAGGGCTTCCATAGACATCCTCCCGTGCGCGGTGGTGGACTCTGATCACCGATCCCGGCCCTTTTATCACATGATCAACTGTCAGCCAATGACAGCTCATGTGATGTAAACAGAAGCCGGTAATCTGCTTTTTTTTTTTTCCGCACGCTAAAAGCGTGAGGAGAAAAAAAAAGCCGATTACCGACTTATGTAAAAGGGACATCAGTCCCACATACCGACAGCCACTGCTACTAAGCAGTGCTCACCAGTGCCACATACCAGTGCCCATCAGTACTGCTAAGCAGTGCCCACCAGTGCTACCTATCAGTGCCGTCTATCCGTGCCCATAAGTGCCAACTAGCAGTGCCCACCAGTGCCACCTACCAGTGCCCACCAGTGCTACCTATCAGTGCTGCCAATCAGTGCTGCCTATCCGTGCCCATAAGTGCCAACTAGCAGTGCCCACCAGTGCCACCTACCAGTGCCCTTCAGTGCCAACTACCAGTGCCCACCAGTGCTACCTATCAGTGCTGCCAATCAGTGCCGCCTATCCGTGCCCATAAGTGCCAACTAGCAGTGCCCACCAGTGCCACCTACCAGTGCCCTTCAGTGCCGCCAATCAGTGCTACCTAGCAGTCCCACCTACAAGTGCCCATCAGTGCTGCCTAGCAGTGCCACCTATCATTGCCGCCAATCAGTGCTGCCTAGCAGTGCCACCAAGCAGTCCCACCTATCAGTGCCCTTCAGTGCCACCTCATCAGCGCACATCAATGAAGGAGAAAAAGTTTGCAAAATTTTCTAACAAACTATGAAAACTTTTTTTTATTTTTTATTTACATTTTTGGTCTTTTTTTGTTTGTTTAGCAAAAAATAAAAACCCCAGAGGTGATTAAATACCACCAAAAGAAAGCTCTATTTGTGTGAAAAAAATTATACAAAATTTCAGATGGGTGAAGTGTAGCATGACCGCGCAATTGTCATTCAAAGTGTAGAGGGGTGAAAGCTGAGAACTGGCCTGGGCAGGAAGGGGGTACAAGTGCCCAGGACCCTCGTTCTCGGCACGCAGAAGCGAACGCATACGCAGGTCGCACCCGCATGCGTAAACGGCGTTCGCACCACACGTGTGAGGCGTCACCGCGAACGTTAGAGCGAGAGCAACAATCCTAGCGCTAGACCTCCTCTAACTCTAAACTGGTAACCAGTAAACATTTTTAAAGCGTCACATATAAAAAATTTCAAGTATCAAAGTTTGGCGCCATTCCACGAGTGTGCGCAATTTTAAAGCACGACATGTTAGGTGTCTATTTACTCGGCGTAATATCATCTTTCACATTATATAAAAAAACATTTGGGTAAATATTGTGTTGTGTTTTGTTTTTTTTAAATTCATTAAAGTGTTCCCCCCCCCCCCCCCCCAAACAAATTGCGTTTATGTCTATGTCCCATGGGTGGTGTGAAATGCATTTTGTGGCTTCCCCACTTCAGAAACGCACATGTCCACGCTACTCCAATGCGTTTCACCCCACCTACAGGCCTTAGTCATTGAGATCCTCCATGTCTATGTCCCATGGATTTTTTAAATGCAGTTAAAGGGGGATCTTTACCCTGGAGTTGGGCTTTAAACATTCTATCAGCAGGTTAAACGTATACAATAGCCCCCGTGGGTGCAAGCTTCTAGGACAAGGAGTCGGTCACACCGCCTTGTGCTGGCTCTGGTGTGGTCAGCCCGGTGCTGGCTCTGGTGTGGTCAGCCCGGTGCTGGCTCTGGTGTGGTCAGCCCGGTGCTGGCTCTGGTGTGGTCAGCCCGGTGCTGGCTCTGGTGTGGTCAGCCCGGTGCTGGCTCTGGTGTGGTCAGCCCGGAGCTGGCTCTGGTGTGGTCAGCCCGGAGCTGGCTCTGGTGTGGTCAGCCCGGTGCTGGCTCTGGTGTGGTCAGTCCACACTGAAGATGGTAGTCATGGGGGATCTCCGTGTACATCCATCTCCTGGCCTTTCCAGCACCCAGATTACAGGTGAAGGGTGTACTTACCTCTATCATCCTTCCATAGCCGAGCTCTTCCCTCCTGGTTGTGACACACTCACTCGCCTTGACTGACTGTCTCCCTGTGTTCCGTCAGAATTGGTAACGGAAGTGACGTTTTGTCGCCGCCATCTTGCTACACCCCGCACTAATCCACAGTAACGATACACCGAGAAGTGGGCAAGCGGACATCTTGTTACACCCACCGGAGTTTTGCATTTTACTGTTATTTTTAACAGTAAACGGAGCTTAGAAGGAGAAATACAGTATATAGAAATCCGACGGACTGTTTAGATGTTGAATTTTAAAAGCAGCGGAAAACCTGCTGATCTCACAGCTTTGCTAATGTGACAGAACAGCGCTGCTTTTATAATTCAACATGTAAACAGTCTGATGGATTTCTAAATACTGTATTTCACCTCATTAGCTCCGTTTCCTGTTAAAAATAACTGTGGAATGCAAAACTCCGGTGGGTGTAAGAAGATGTCCGCTTGCCCCCTTCTCGGCGTATCGTTACTGTGGAGGAGTGCGGGGTGTAGCAAGATGGCAGCGACGGAACGTCACTTCCGTTATCAAGTCTGACGGGTCGCCATAGCTGATGAAACACCTATCTTCTACTGCTGTCTAGCGGAAGTGTCTGAGCGACCTCCCGGAACTTCCGCGTTCCAAGCCTCGCTCTCACCACCGTTGTTTCCCAGGTAACACAGGGCTTTAGGCCAGACTCCTACAGTATAGCAAAAGACTGTATAGATGCTAAAGAAGTTCAGCCTTTGTGTTAAAGTATAACTGAAGGCAAAACAGTTTCTTCTCTTTTTGGACAGAGTAAGGGAGGGGTATAACCCCTTTCAGCTTTTTATTTTCTTTTTTTACCATCTGTGCCCCATAGGGAAGATTTCCATTTACTTCCTGTACCATAGCCAAA
This sequence comes from Lithobates septentrionalis, assembly GCA_037952835.1. Lineage (NCBI taxonomy): Eukaryota > Metazoa > Chordata > Amphibia > Anura > Ranidae > Lithobates > Lithobates septentrionalis. Next base: position 749,421 of record JBBDGP010003132.1, on the reverse strand, counting down.
ACAGGAAGTGAGAGGAAATCCCTCCAAAATGAGAGAAATGCCTGGTTAAAGCGGAGGTTCACAAAAAAATGGAACCTCCGCTTTTCGGAACCCTCCCCCCCTCCGGTTTCACATTTGGCATCTTTCAGGGGGGGGGGGGTGCAGATACCTGTATAATACAGGTATTTGCACCCACTTCCGGGCATAGACTCCCGCGGGAGTCTACGCCGCTTCCCGCCCCCTCCTCGGTGTCTGCTGGGAAACACACGGGTCCCAGAGACAGCAGGGACCATCCAGATTGCGCAGCGCGACTCGCACGTGCGCAGTAGGGAACCGGGAAGTGAAACCGCAACGCTTTACTTCCTGATTCCCTCGCCGAGGATGGCGGCAGGAGCCGCCGTGAGCCGAGCGATTATACAGCTTTGGCTGTCGACATCGCGGGCACCCTGGACAGGTAAGTGTCCTTTTTTTTTTAAAAGTCAGCAGCTGCAGTATTTGTAGCTAATGACTTTTAAAAAAAAATTGGGGGGGGGGGGAGCCTCCGTTTTAAAGTAGAGTCTCCTTTGGAAGATTTCTCCTGTGCTCCTCTTCCGGTGACAACCCAAAATTTGGGATACTCTCAAAACTATTGCGACAGCTTGTGGCCAAACTGGGGAATTACACTGGGGACCCAACGCTACACCTACAGTTCCCCTAGGTGATAATAAATCGAAGGCTACTTTCAGACTGGGGCGTTGTGGGCGTTCGGCGGTAAAGCGGCGCTATATTTAGCGTCGCTTTACCGACGTTTTAGCGGCGCTATTCATCCGCTAGTGGGGCGGTTTTAACCCCAGCTAGCGGCCAAAAAAGAGTTAAAACCGCCGGCATAGCTCCGATGTAGCGGCGCTATACCGGCAGTTTTGCGGTGCTGCCCCATTGTTTTCAATGGGAAAGGGCGCTTTAGGAGCGGTGAATACACTGCTCCTATAGCGCTGCAAAGATGCGCACCGCTCCAGTGTGAAAGCCCTCGGGCTTTCACACTAGAGACACAGGAGAGGCGCTTTACAGGCGCCATTTTTAGCGCTGTAGCGCCTGTAAAGCGCCTCAGTGTGGAAGTGCTCTAAGACTTGAATAATTCCTTCACAATTGGAAGACTGCAGGACCACGTTACATGTTTATGCTGCTGCATCCTTTAGGATATCAATGACTGTTTTTTCCCAATGTTTTATCCTGATGGCTAATTGTTTACTTTTCACTTTCAGTGTATATGGCAATGCAAGACAAATGGGGGATCTGATGAGGTGTAATGTGTGCTTTCTGCAGCCCAGAAGACAAACATCCAGGCTTGCTATCACAAACTGTGGCCATGTACTGTGTGACGCCTGCCTACAGAAAGGTACTATAAATGGGGATGGTGAACATAACATAAATATGAACATACTGTAATGTAGAGTGTAACGACACCCCGAGTATGAAAGGGGTTAAAGCCGTTTAGGACATTCCATTCCCAAACACAAAGGCAGCTACCGAACACTTCCATCAGCCGAACAAGAAACCCATACAAATAATCCCCCCCAAATACGAGACAAGGCTCTGTCTTGAGGGTCAAACAGGAATCAACTCCTTTATTTTCACACATGGACACAACAGGTAAAATAACTCAGAGACTCTTTCCCCCCACCCTTGAAAAAGAGGGCAGGTTAAACCGTCCATTGACAATGGACACACAGGTCAGGTGTGTCCAACGTCTCATCAGCACACAGTCCCACCAGCAAGGAGAGCTGCTGGAGGAATCCCCCCCCCCTCCCTCCATAGAAATACACATCCTGTGATCCAAGGCAGACAAACACAATAGAACAGTGGAATACAGCCCCACCCCAAACTAGCACAGCAAACAGTACACAACAGCATGAGACAACACACAATATATACACAACATTGTGAAGCAGTCATTATTTATAATATGGAACAGAGTTTTGTGTTTTGGGGGGACATGGACTTGAATCCAAAGTAACATTAGTTCAGGGTCCCCAGGCATACACCTCACAAAGAGTATTGTTCCCTTAAAACCCAGGGCCCATAGTCGAAAGGCAAGAGGCCTGCATTCAGCCCTCTCCAAAAGCCTCTGTCCCGGCTAGGTCTGTCACATAGCGCTACCCCCTAGAGGGCCACTAGGTTTTGGGTCCCCCTAATCCTGCACAGCCAGGCAACACACATTTTCCAACGTGCATTCATAGACAGAAAAACAGTCCTTGGGCTTGTTTTTATAATTCATTGGGGGGGAATATAAACTTGGATGGGGTTAAGGGATGCCCAAACTGAGTTCAGCAACAACTTGGAGGACAACTTCTCTATGTACACTTGCAGAAAAATGGATCCTAGATTGTACTCCCCCCCGGAATAATGTCAGTCCCTAATGGATCAGTAGCAAATATCTTCTTATAGGAGCTCTGTCATGGACCCCCTGTCCTCAACAGGACTATGTCCGCCGTATACGATTCCTTTGTCTGGTACCAGCACGATCCAAGACCCCTTAGCCCACCCAGTCACTAGCTATAACTCAGTGTAGGGTGAAAGCAAACATAAGACTGTTTATTTAAACACATGTACCAACAGATATACACTCAGGGACAATCCCCCCCTCTTTGCGTAATGGCACAGGGCTGGGTAAACTACATTTAGTAATAAGAGACACGCACAGGTGTATTCAAACTCTCCTCAGTAGACTGTCTTATTAGCAGGGAGGGCTGTTGGAGGAGTTCCCTCCTCCCTCCTCCCTGCCCCCGGTCTACATGCTAGGAACACAAATACATCCCATAATAGGTTTCTCCCAAGGCAGACACAAACACTAGAACAATAGGATACAGCCACTTAGCAAACACATAACAACCCCCACCTCAAAACGATGTAGTGGTCTGAAACGTTGGCGGCTGGTGATCAAAGTTTTTTTTGGGGGGGGGCGCAAACAAACTGAAAAATTCTGGAAAAAAAAAAACACCAATTGCAGCCTCACTGTGCCCATCAAACGCAGCCACTGTGCCCATCAATTGCAGCCACTTTGCCCATCAAACGCAGTCACTGTGCCCATAAAACGCAGTCACTGTGCCCATTAAATGCTGCCACTGTGCCCATCGAATGCTGCCACTGTGCCCATCGAATGCTGCCACTGTGCCCATCGCATGCCGCCACTGTGCCCATCAAATGGCGCTACAGTGCCATCAAATGCCGCCACTGTGCCCTCCCCCCACCTGCTCGCCGTCTGCCCGGCACTTACTCTGTCTCGGTGGGGCAGCACCTGCACCTGATTGGCGGAGAGGCGGTTCAGTGTTAGGAAAGTGAATATTCATTCGCTTTTCTAACACACCTGGGTGGACTGAGAGCGCCAAGCATGGCGCTCGCAGTTCACCTATTTTGAAGCCTATTAGAGCCTATTAGAAACTATCCATTGGTCATAGAGGGGGTGGCTGGAGAGATGGGGGCGGCACCCGTGCGCCCTTATGGACGCACTGCCACTGGTCTGAAAGGTGAAACCATCCATCTTCATACATTTTTGAAGGATATTGCTCACAAACATTAATGTCCCAAGTGAATGAACCCCTTCCTTTCAACCCAAACCACACATTAGACATGTGCATTCGTTTTCGTCCGAATGCATTTTCGTCCGAATTTTAGGTATTTTCGTTATCGTTTTACCAAACGATAACGAAAGTGCAGAGTCCGAAAAACGAAAGATCCGACATAAACAAATGCTTTATTTTTGTTTTCGTTGCTACAACAGTTCGATATAGATAGGAGATTCGACATGATGATGACAATAACAATCTGTGTCCATCAAACCTGTGGTCGAATGTGCCTAACCTTAGCTCTATTAGTCCAAGATTATTCTACATAGAGAGAAAAGATTCGACGTAGGGGAGGAAAGATTCGATGTAGGGGAGGAAAGATTCGACGTAGGGGAAGAAAGATTCGACGTAGGGGAGAAAAGATTCGACGTAGAGGAGAAAAGATAAATCAAAATAATGATGATGATGAATGTTATTGGCTGATTGTAACCAAAGAGGTGGAGCAGTAAAATAGCTAGAACTAAGTACACACGTACTTTGGCTTATGGTGTCTGTTGAAAGTTCTAAGAAGATTCGACGGAGCAGGTAAACTATACGGCATTGTACAGTTTAGCTGCTCCGTCGAATCTTCTTTGAACATTCGACAGACACCATAAGCCTTCAATGACAGATTCGACCTTAATTTGGATTTTCGGACGAATGCAATTTTTAACGAAAAACGAAATAAATAAAAACGAATTTCGGGAGTAACTAAATAAATTTATTTTTCAGACGAAAACGAAATTCCGAAACGAAATATTTCAGTGTGCACATGTCTACCACACATATAGAACCCTGGATAACACGGTTAAAGCGAAATGCTGAGTCCGGTTTGGTTGTACGGTGAGTCTGGTTAGGACAGACTCAACTAGAGTTCTCGGCCACCCTGTGCCCCTACTAGACACAGGGTGACTTACACATAGGAGGGGCCGGGGAAGCTGGACACGGAGTTTCCAGAGCTCCCCAAGGTAAGCTGGGTTCCCCAAGCCCCCCGCCCAAAGTGACTCCCGTCACAAGCTCTGTGTCCCCTTAGTAGAAATAGCAAAATCTCAACTGTATGTAGGAGCTCTTCGTCCCCTTAGTGGAAAATAGCAAAGTCTCAACTGTATGTAGGAGCTCTATGTCTCCTTAGTAGAGAATAGAAAAGTCTCAACTCTATGTAGGAGCTCTATGTCCCCTTAGTAAAAAATAGCAAAGTCTCAACTGTATGTAGGAGCTCTATGTCCCCTTATTGGAAAATGCCAGCGCACCTGGCTTTTGTGAGTGAATCCCAGAGCAGGGGGATAAAGGTAAGTTGTGACACTGTCTCTTTTTTGAGGCTAGCTAAATATTGCATCCAGCTGTTTTCTCCCTTTGTTGGCTCGGGGGGGGGGGGGGGTAGGTAGAGGTACTCAACTCACACTGTCCCTTGAAATCCTGCTGCTTGACAAAGACTGCTGTTCAGGCCACCCTTCCTCAGCTACTGCCTGGAGGCGGAGCCCCCAGCCCCGGGGTCCCCTCCAGGCCTCACAATCCTCGACTCAGCACTCCAACCAGCAACCACCCTGGACTGGCCAGGCTCTTCAATATTTATGGGCACATCTTACCACCATGTCAGGACTACTGCCTGGGGATTGGTCAAACTCCCATCAATATACAGATCCCTGCTTCTGTACCTCCGCCCATTAGCTTCTAGAAGTTTCTGGAAATTTCCAGAACCAGGGGGAGGCAACGGAGGCCTGACCTGAGCTTGAACCCCACAGACATGCTCACTTTAGCTTCTTGTGAGACAAACTAAATTTGCTTAAGCCACACCTAACCTATTTACACCATGTACACCAAGGGGTGCCAAAGTAATAAAAACTGTTAGAGCATAGGATTCTAAGCTACCATTGGCTTTAATAGAAATCAGTCCATTCTGTTGACTTCTCTAATTCATGAATGTGCTAAATAAATAAACTCAAACACCAATGAACTTGTCACTGTCCCCCAAGTGCCTTTTATTGCTTAGCCACACTAACACTGGGTTTATATCTGTGTTTAAAGATTTATTTATGAATATACGTGTAATAATATTTTTTTTTATTAACCATGTAGGTAAAAAAGAAGAATGTGGTGTGTGCAGATCACATTGCCAAACGATATTTCTATCTAATGAGGTATATTATCATGTGGAATTGTTGTTTTCGGTATATGGTATGATGGTATTAATACATCACATCTATTACATTTCCCCCCCTCTGCATCTGGAGGCGCTCAGCATGTATGTTATGTTTTTTTGTTTTTTTTATTAGCTTTTTTTGTAAGCTTCAAAAGAAAAGTAAGTATGGCCAAAGCTTTTTTTGGCCATACCCTTCTTGTGGGTACCAAAAATAGAATTACGAGGGGCGTGGCTTGCGGGGCATGGAGTAGGACGGGCTGAGGGCTCTCTCCGCCGGAACTCCTGCAAATTACCCTGAAGTCCTACTGTAGTTGCCGCATATCCACCGCTGCACACCGGATTTGCACTCACCACCTCTTCAGCTGTCCTCCGGTGTCTCTCCTACCTCTCTGAGCCATGGCTAAGCGGGAAAAGACCTTCTTACAGGGCCCGACCATGTGGTCCAAGATGGCGTCTGGCCGCCCCGCTCGGCTAAAGAAGCAGCTCAAAAGCTATTTTTTAAAGACACTGGGCAAAGATACTCCAGCTCAGCAGACGATCACCCCCTCAGGGGCTTCCGGAGACCCTCCTGAGGAGCCGGAACATGATCCTGCATGGCTGGATGACCCTGCTGAGCTCCTCTGGGACACAGTGGGTACCCCTGCTATCCTGGCCTCTGATAGTGATCCCAGTGCCCACAGTGCCCAGGACCCTGAGCCTACACTCAGAGAGATCTTTGCTGCAATCACCTCCTGCAACACTAATTTATCTAATCTCACCGCTGAGTTTAAGCCCGGGTTCACACTAGAACGGGCTGCGGATCGCACAGGAGCGCTGTGCGTCCCTGTTCCCCGTTTCAGGGACGAATCAGGGCCGATTCTATGCCTGAATTCGGCCCTGAAATGGAGCCAAAGACGCACAGCGTTTTTGTGCAGTGCGCTCCGCAGCCGCCCCGGAGATATGTGAACCGGCTCCATAGGGAGCCAGTCACATTCTCCTACTATGCGAATTAGATGCGGGGAAACGCACATCTAATTTGCATAAGTGTGAACCCGGGCTAAAGGAGTGAAAATAGAAATTGCATTGATCAGGCAAGATATGCAGAAATTAAGGGATCGCAGGCTTGTGGAAGCTTTTGGCCGGGAAGTGTTTTCTCCCATGTTTGCAGTTGAGAGGGCGCATCGTGTTCCTGAGAGGCCTCCACGCCCTGGGGAACCTCCACGGCCTTTTCTATTTAAGCTCCTGAATTTCAAGGATCATGATGCTATCCTATACAAGGCCAGAATCAAGGGTGAGGCAATGAAAATGGATAATGTCTGGATCTCTTTCTATCCAGATTTCTCTGCTGACCAGCAACGCAGGAGGGCTAAGTTTACGGATGTCAAGAAAAGATTACACCGTTATGATGTTTCTTATGCAATGTTCTAGCCTACAAAATTGAGGGTAGCGGCGAATGATCACACCCATTTTTTTGAACATCCTGCTGCTGCGTCTGACTGGCTGGATAGAGAGGAACATACCCTGCAGAAACCTCAACCGAGCCACTAAACCGTGGCCTCTTTTCCTGCTTTTTGTTCTATTTCCAAGTGGAATGCAAGTTGGGTATATTCGCTCTATTACTTGTACCCCTTTAAGGCGGTAAGTTTACCTACAGTTGATGTATTTAATACCGCTCCCTACCACGTGGAACTGGCAAGACCCTTCGGATCTACAGGATAAAGTGACGTAGGGCCCCCCTCCCCCCCCCCCAACTGCCTGTCCCGTGTGGACATACCGCTCATGTTTGACTCCATCTGTTTTTGGGGACTATGTCTGTTTTTTTTCTATTTTGTGTTATTTGGCTCCCTGCCCCCTGCTGGGAATTATGTTGGTCTACATTGGACCCTTGCAAAGTTTGCTGACATGTGCCTTCTGCATCGATGCAGTGACTGCCTCCCAATCAGCTACTCTGACTATGTGCCTCCCTATGTTTGTGAGTTGCAGAATCCCAAACTTCCTCCCCCTTTCTTTGGAATGCTTACCGATTGCCTGGCCCTCCTTCCTGTGCCCCAATGGGGCCTATGACTGGCTCAGAGCAGTGTTTTTATTTTATGCCACTCACTCTGGGGCTGCTATGTCTACTGTTATTGTTAAGATGCCACTATGGTGGTTGACTGTAATCTTGTCTCGTGGAATGTGCGGGGCTTGAGTGATGTGGTAAAAACGTCAGGCACTTTTTTTCTACACTTAAATCGGAACATTATGCGGTGGTGTGTCTGCAGGAAACGCACCTACTACCTACTCTACACTGAAAAGCTCTGCTTATCAAGTGCAGTTTCACTCCACTCACACCGCATTTTCCAGAGCGGTTAGTATCTTAATCTCTAATGATGTCTCTTTTGAACTAATACATTCTCGGGTGGATGATCAGGGCAGATACATTTTTCTACTATGTAAGTTAGCTGGCATGCTGTGTATTATAGGCAATCTTTATGTCCCTCCGCCCTTTTCCGCAGATAGCCTTACCTGCTTAGCACAATTTATGGCTCCGTATACCGATATACCCATTAGGGTTTTGGGGGACTTTAATAATCTCCTAGACAAAAAGCTAGACAAGTTCTCACAACCTGGCAGACCCCCCGGAGGTCCTGGGTGCGCCAATCCTCATTTGCAAAGCTGATCGGTGAGCTTGGCTTGGAAGATGCGTGGAGGGACAGATATCCAGATAGGAGGTGTTATTCCGCCTCATGTAGAGCATTGTCCCGTATTGACTTTTGTTTATGCAACCCTTTGGCCATGTCTAAAGTTACTCTGATTGAATATGCCCCTCGAAGCATCTCTGACCACTCTCTCCTGCAGGCAACGATTTCCGTCCCGGGTGTCCGTGGGGAGAGATTGTGGAAAGTCAACCCCTTCTGGCTCCAACTGTTCCCTGCCCATGATCCCCAGCCTAGGGCACTTGCCATCTTTATTAGATGCAATAGGGATACTGCAGCTCCAGGTGTTGTTCGGGACGCCCTAAAGGCGCATCTCTGAGGCCTTCTCATAAAACAAATATCTGGTATCAAGTCTAATACTAGGGAATGGGAGACTCTGGTGTCTGCTGAAGCTTGAAAAGCTGAGGAGCACTACATTGCTCAGCCCTCACCAGAATCTGAACAAAGCTGGTTGGCTGCCCAGGCCATATATTAACAAGCTGTTACCACTGCTGCAGATAAGAAACTATTTTTTATGCAACAGTGGTACTTCAAGGAGGGTGAAAATACAGGACATCTGCTGGCTATGATAGCTCGGGCACAACAGGCAAAGTCGCAGATTGATGCCATGCAGACCCCTACAGGTGCAATTGTACATGGTTCGGATCAGGTGGAATCGGTTTATGGAGACTGTTTTGAAGATATGTACACCTCTAAGGTCTCTCCCACGGAGATGGAATTGGCAGACTTTTTAGACCAGTGCCCTCTTCCAGCTCTGTCAAGAGTGGTCGTAAGACATTAAACTCTCCCATTACACTTCAGGAACTCACTGAAGCAGTGGCTTCTATGGCTAACAGTAATTCCCCGGGTACAGATGGTCTCCCAGCCGAAATTTATAAAAGATATAGTATATCTCCTATTAGATACCCTGAATGCCGCAGTTAGATCTGGCAGTCTTCCCCAATCCATGAACGAGGCAGTCATAGTGGTCATACCCAAGCCTGGCAAGGACCCATTGCTGCCCGACTCGTATAGGCCCATTTCACTTATAAATTCAGGCATTAAACTATCGGCTAGGGTTCTGGTCACGAGACTGGCAGGAGTTGTATCAGGTCTGGTACATTTGGACCAGTCTGTTTTTTATCTCGGCTCGGTCTACTGCCCTCAACATACGTCGTTTGTTCCTGAATCTCCAGTTACCTGTGGATAACCCTGGAAATAGGGTGGTGTTCTCCCTTGACGATGCCAAGGCCTTTGACAGCATTGAGTGGAAATACCTTTGGGCAGTACTGAGAAAATTCAGGGTTGGAAAGACCTTTCTAGCTTGGGTGCAGCTCCTGTATCCAGCTCCCTGTGCTAGAATATGAATTAATGGGATCTTGTCCGGGGTGTTTCCATTGCACAGGGGCACTAGGCAGGGGTGTCCACTTTCGCCCCTCCATCGTGGGGTTTTGTCGGGGGGAGAGGGAGGATAAAATCTTCCTCTACACGGATTACACTTTGATATACCTGGGGGATACGGTTGGTTCCTTGGAGGCTGTTATGCGTCTCATAGAGAGATTTGAGCAGTACTCTGGATTTACCATTAATTGGCATGAATCCTCCCTCCTATTGCTAGACCCCCTAGATTCTCCTATACCGGCATCGGCGGCTCAAGTGGAAGTAGTTCACTCCTTTCGATATCTGGGTATTGAGGTGACTGGGAACCCTAGAGACTATATCTCATAAAACTTGAAACCTATTCTACAAAAATTCAAAAATAAATGCGCCAGCTGGTGCAAGCTTCCCCTATCAGTTACAGGAAGGGCAAATCCTTATCAAAATGGTGTGGGCGCTGCAGCTACTTTATGTCCTTCTAACAAACCCATTTGGGTACCTGGCTATTGGTTTGCTCGTATAGAGTCCCAATATAGAGCATTAATATGGAAGAATGGAGTGACCCACATTAAATTAGCTACCCTACAATACCCTAAAGATCAGGGGGGAATGGCTGTCCTGCATTCTTTCACCTATTTCTTGGCTGCACAGCTGCAGCAGCTTGCAGGGTGGGATTTATCAGTGGTAGTAGACCCCTCCAGGACCTTGTTAATTCACTCCCTTGTGGAGTATTCTTCAATGTTCCAGATGGAGATGGGCCTCCCAGGTGCTCCTTCAGGGTGTCCGACTGTCCACTTGCTCTGGAGACTCTGGAAGGAGTTGAAGAAGCGCCTGGGCATTGAGGGCTTCCTGGACTGCACACCCATTTGGGGTAATAGGTCCTACCCTGAATTGGAGAAACTGCTAGACCATTCCATCTGGAAAACTGCTGGGATCAAGTACATGTCGCAGTTTTTTGATGGTGCGGTGGTGAAGTCCTTTCTTCAGTTGTGAGCGGAGTTCCCCTCATTACCAAATCACTATTTTATGTATTTACAACTGCGGCATGCCATGAGAATTCAAGGTAGATGCTTTGTCATGCGCCTTAACAACTTAGACTTCCTTCCCACTATCTTTCGTTACTGTGAGTAAGAAGGGGAATATCTCCCGTATTTATACTTGCCTACTAGCCCATATACAAGCTCCAGACCTGCTGCCCTGTAGGGAAAAGTGGGAAACTGATGTTGGCCCTATAGATGGGGATAGATGGGAACAGATTCTGGCGACCGGTCCCCTAGTTTCTGTCTCTGCAGCTCACAAGCTATCCCACTTGTTTATTCTCCATAGGGTGTATAGGACTCTAATACAATTGTACAAATGGGGAAGGGGAGACTCCCCCTTGTGTCCGAGGTGTTGGCTGCATCAGGGTACTCTGATCCACTTACTTTGGAAATGAGCTAAATTAGTACGCTACTGGAATGAGGTCACCGAGACCATTAATAAAGTTTACCACTTACAGTTGCCGGTGGATCCGGTTACTTGTCTATTGGGTGGTTTTGAGGAGGAGCTCTATCCTCCTTCTACTTATGTTGCCTTGATTAGATTGTTTTACCTTGCTAGAAAGTTGATTGCGAGGTTCTGGCTCGCTCCTGGAGTACCCACGTCTGCCCAATGGATACAACAAGTGAATACAATACTTGTTAGAGAAAAAAATTGCATACCAGCACAGAAATGTGGCAGGCAAATTTACCTGAATATGACAGGAATGGATGGAGAACCCGTTCAACTAGTTCTCACCAGACTGCTCCAGGCCTAGGTGTGAAAGTATGTGGCTCTCGAATTTCCAGTCAGGTATGGGGATACGGATTGGCACTTTACCTAATGTTGATGCTGCTTTGGGAGTCACTTTCCTGTTTGGGACGCCATTCTCTCCTTGCACATTTACGGATGGTACACATTTCAGGGGATGTCTGTTCTCAGATATGAGTTATTATTTGTTCGTTTGTTTAAACATAAATTACTATGCATGATATTACACTTGTTGTGCAACTGGTTTTATTCTACCTCAATGTATCACATTGTACATAATATTTTTATTACACTATGCCCTTTATAAGTGTATGTACCTTGACTAACTTTATTCACAATAAAATATTTTTTTCTGAAAAAAAAAAAAAAAAAAAGAAATAGAATTACTTTTTTACTCCTGTGACCCACAGTCAGCTGACAGGGCAGAGCTGAACCAGGTTCTTGAAGGATCTTGACAATATTTTTGGGGTCTACCCCGTTGCCTGATTGACAGCTGGCTCCACCTTCAGCACCCGGACGAGAGCCAGCTGTGCCTGGCCCCTCCCTGGCACTCCAGTGAGCACAGGAGGAGCAAAGCGGAGAGCGGTAACTGACAGTCACTGCTCTCTGATCTGAGCAGACTGAGAACCGAGTGGTCACGTGAACGCTCAGGTCTTAAAGTCGGTGTGGGACAGCTGCAGTATCATATGCTGCAGCATGAAGGTGAGAGCATGGGTGTTTTTGTTTTTTTTGCTTTTTTTTAAGCCCATATGTCTCCTGTTACTTGACTTGCTGGGTCATCTTTGTCTGTGGTCTTCTCCTGGTGGTGGGTAGTTCTCAATGATGCAAAGAACATAAAGATGTCAGGGGTGCCCTGTGCATTATTAGACAGTGCATGCTGTGTTGGGGCGTACCTCAGTCTTCCAAGGTGAGTAACGATGGGTGTCATTCAACTCAGAAGACAAGGGACATCTTGTTATGAAGAAGAGTTACTGCTTTGGACAGATCTGGATTAAGGGCTAATTCATGCCACAATCCCTACATTCAGCGTGCTTTTCCACATGCATGCTTACATGTATTTTTAATGCATTTTTTTTACTTGAAAAGTTTTTTTAAACCCTTCACCCTTTTTTTATGTTGCTCTCGTCTGCCTCCTCCCCCTTTCCTATAACAGAATTGCAAACAACATTTTTTCCCCTTAAAGTCTAGGTCCTGGGATTTCTACGTCGCTGATCCCAGGAGGAAGCTTGTGGGCTCTCGTGCATGCGCATAAACTGCATGGATGTCTGCCAGTGGTGTATCTACACATGTGCTAGGGGTCCATCACATGTGCACACACACCACGGGAGTCTGCCAGGTCCCGTAGACCTGGCATAGATCCCTGTGGTGTGTCTGCTACACACGCGCTGGAAAAGTGGAAATTAATTCAAGGTGCCAGCAAAGGGATGAGGCGCAAAGGGAGAACTTTCCCTACAAGCAAGACAATGCTGGATTCCATTGTCTAGTATGTATGGTTTTTTTTTGTCTTTACACGGGGACCATTTTTAGCATTTAAAAAGATTATTTTTGATAGTAAGGGTGGAGTTCTTCTGTAACCACTTGCCAATCAGCATTGTACCAGTACGTTGCTGGATTGGAAGGGCGATATCTTGGTCATCGCTGCAACTGCAAGAAGCCACTGGATTACTTTTACAGGTGGCAGAAAGGGGTCCCACCTCCCTCCCGCCGCGTTTTGCCAGTCTCTCCTATGCGACCAGCGGCATCCTGTTCCTGGGACACAGTGAGAGGAACTGATGTTGTTCCTCCCACTGTGTAACGTCAGAGATTTCATCAATTATTATTATTATTTATTGTTATACAGGATTTATATAGCACCAACAGTTTGCGCAGCGCTTTACAATATTAGGGCAGACAGTACAGTTACAATACAATTCAATACAGGAGGGATCAGAGGGCCCTGCTTGTTAGAGCTTCCAATCTAGGAGGGAGGGTCAAGTGATACAAAAGGGTAAAAACTGTGGGGGATGATCTAATGAAGAAAATGAAAGTACAGTTGTTAGGTGGAGGCAGGGTAGGCTTCTCTGAAGAGAAACGTTTTCAGGGATCACCTAAAAGTGAATAGATTTGGAGACAGTCTGACAGATTGGGGTAGGGAATTCCAGAGGATGGGAGAGGCTCGGGAGAAGTCCTGGAGGTGAGCATGGGAGGTGGTGACGAGGGTGCTAGAGAGCAGGAGGTCTTGGGAGGAACAAAGAATAGGAGTAGGTTGGTATTTTGAGACTAGGCTAGTGATGTAGCTGGGGGCAGAGTGGTGGATGGCTTTGTAAGTTATTGTTAGTATTTTGAATTTAAGTTGTTGGGTGGGTGGCAGCCAATGGAGGGATTGGCAGAGAGGGGTAGCAGACACTGAGCGGTTTGTAAGGTTGATAAGTCTGGCAGCAGCATTAATGATGGACTGAAGGCTATTTAAAGGTAAGCCAATGAGGAGGAAGTTGCAGTAATCGAGGCAAGAGATAACCAGGGAGTGAATCGGGAGCTTTGTAGTTTCATTGGTTAGGAAGGGACATAGTTTGCAGATGTTGCGGAGGTTGAGGCGGCAAGCTTTGGAAAGTGATTGGATGTGTGGCCAAAAGGAGAGTTCAGAATCCAGGATAACACCTATCACACTGGCATGTGGGGATGGGTAGATGGTTGTGCCATTGCTCTTGACAGAGAAGTCAGGGGAAGAGGCACGTCCCAAAGCTTTTGATAATGTCGCACTTTGATGACGAAACGCGTCAAGCCTGAAGTCCCGATACGTCACATCCTGCAGGGACGTTGGAACACATGCTGGTCTGCACACAGCGCTATTCAACAAATACCGATAGCTGCATGAGGACGTTTTTACCAGAGATTTTTACTAAAGCTGTACACACCTTTTAAAGGAGCTTTTACTATAAGATGCCTAAGCTGAATAAAGGTTTTTGTAAATTCCATGCCTGCACAACCCGGATTTTGAGCGCCACCATAGGAGGCCAACCGATACAGCGGAAGAGTCCGGAGATAATCGTAGAGGGATAGGTTCTCCCTCAAGAAACCTAAAGCACAGGTGACTCTTCTTGCCATACGGCAGAGGAGTCCAACCCATCTGGTGAGTGTGGAACCACATAGTGGTGGAATTACAGTCACCTTTGGAGCACGGAGCACCAAGTACTTTGTCTTGCTGTATTTGCACATGTCATCACGAGTCACTTTACCATTTAAATCAAGTCACTATTATTAGATATTTATGTAACATTAGAGTTATTAACTTATAGTTTGCTACTCAATCACGACTGTCATTTTGATATTCACCAGTGTATTTATTGAATAAGCACAAAGCTTTCATTAGATAGACGTGGGGTGGGGCAAGCGCTGTTTAGTTCATGTTAGATATTTATTCACTCGGCATAACATCATCTTTTATATTTTGCCAAACCAGTATGTGTTATATTGTGTTTTTGTGCATTAAAATTCACGAAAGTGTATTTGTTCCAAAAAAACTGCGTTTGAAGAACCTCTGAGCAACAACCGTGTAACGTAAAAAATTGCAACACCCACCATTTTATTCTCTAGTGCCTCTGCTTGAAAAAAAAATATATAGTGTTTAAGGGGGGGGGGGGGGGGGTTCTAAGTAATTTTCTAGCAAGAAAACAGCAGATTTTTACATTTTTACACTTATATGGGAAGTTTCAGAATAGGCCTGGGGGTCCAGTGGTTAAGGCTCGATTCACACCTATGCATGTTGCTTTTGAGCGTTTTTGGAGGGTTTTTTTTCATGCTTGCCACGTTTTTGAGCCGCGTTTTTGCCGCGATTTTGCCGCGATTTGCGTTTTGCGTTTTTTTTTTTTTTTTTACATTTTTTTTTTACAGTCTTAAAAAAAATTACAAAAAAAAAAATAAATAAAACCGGCAAAAACGCATCAAAAACGCACCAAAAACGCATCAAAAACGCTGCAAAAACGGTGCACTTGCGTTTTTGATGCTTGTCCATTGAAATCCATTACATGCAAAACGCTGCATTTTGCATGAAAAAAAGTCCCCGACCCTTTCCAAAAATGCAGAGAAACAAAAAGGCATTGATGTGAACATGTTCCATAGGAACCCATGTTAAAAAATTCCCGTGCATTTCTGCAAAATGCAAAATGCATCAAAAAACGCGCTAGTGTGAATGGAGCCTAAAGGAGTATACTAGCATTTATGTGTTAATGTGTTTTCTGATCCGTTTACATTCTAGTGCAAAAAAATGCATGCTGCTGTACTTTTTTGAAAGCACTGCAACTGAACGTAGAGGTGTGAATTGGGGTTATTGGAAAACATTGATTTTACTGTGCATGTGTTCTGCTGACAGCTCACATTCCGTACAACAGGGTAGGGAATCTGTGGCAGATTTCTATATAGAAAACTGCCATATTCCCTCTCTTAATAAGGTGCAGACCTGCGCTAGTTACCGTTTCCCTCTAAGGCTGGATTCACACCTATGCATTTTTAGTGCTTTTTGCATTTTGCAGATTTGCACTACAGAACATGTTCCATAGGAAACCATGTTAGATGGACTGTAGTGCAATCTGCAAAATGCAAAAAGCACTAAAACTGCATAGGTGTGAATCCAGCCTAAAACAGGGATATGCAATTAGCGGACCTCCAGCTGTTGCAGAACTACAAGTCCCATGAGGCATAGCAAGACTCTGACAGCCGCAAGCACGACACCCAGAGGCAGAGGCATGATGGGACTTGTAGTTTTGCAACAGCTGGAGGTCCGCTAATTGCTTATCCCTGCTCTAAAATATAAACTGGCGCAGGTGCCACAGATAGAGCTATCTGCTCTGTAAATGTGGTGCACGCCACTTCTCAGAGTTTCCTGCACCATTGTAATGGTGCGGGAAGTTTAGGTATTTACGTGAATTGCATTTATTTTAAAGCAAAGGGCATTTTTTTTAGTACTGTATTATCCTTTATTGATAAATCCTTATATATTATCGGAGAGCAGGCTGAAATTGTTTAGCTTTTTCTGAATGTAGAAATATATAGAATGGAAATCACTCATTTGTTGTCTAGAGCAGTGTTTCTCAAATGGTCTAAAATGTGGTTCCCCTTCCTTCGCATCAGAGTCCCCCATCAATCCAGGAGCCCCCCCATTATTCCCCCCCCCCTTCACATCAGAGTCCTTAGTCACCCCCCTTTTCACATAAGAGTACTCAGCCCACTCCTTTTTATTTTAATGTTCTCAGTCCCCCTCACCCCTTCACATTAGAGTCCTCAGTCCCTAAGCTTTCACATTAGAGTTCTCAGTCCTCCACCTTTCACATTAGAATCCTCAGTCCACTCCCTTTCACATTAAAGTTCTGAGCTCCCCCTCCCCTTACCCCTTCACATGAATGTTGTCAGTCAGTCACCCCCCACCCCATCTCTTTTACATTAAAGTTCTCAGTCCCCCCTTTCACATCAAAGTTCTCAGTCTACCTTTATCATCAGAGTCCTCAGAATCCACTGCCCCCATCCTTCACATGTCTCCTACCTTCCAGTCCACTCCCTTGTATATTAATGTCCTCAGTCCCCCTCACCCCTTCACATAAATGTTCTCGGGCTCCCCTCCACTTTCACATCAGAGTTCTCAGACACCAAATCACTCCTCCCCCCCCCCCCCCCGGCCACCTTTCGCATTAGAGTTCTCAGTCCTCCACCTATCACATTAAAGTTCTAAGTCCCTCATCTTTCACATTAGAGTTCTCAGTCCCTCAGCTTTCACATTAGAGCTCTCAGTCCCCCACCTTTCACATTGGAGTTCTGAGTCCCTCAGCTTTCACATTAGAGTTCTCAGTCCCCCACCTTTCACATTAGAGTTCTCAGTCCCCCACCTTTCACATTGGAGTTCTCAGTCCCTCAGCTTTCACATTAGAGTTCTCAGTCCCCCACCTTTCACATTAGAGTTCTCAGTCCCTCACCTTTCACATTAGAGTTCTCAGTCCCCCACCTTTCACATTAGAGTTCTCAGTCCCTCACCTTTCACATTAGAGTTCTCAGTCCCCCACCTTTCACATTAGAGTTCTCAGTCCCCCACCTTTCACATTGGAGTTCTCAGTCCCTCAGCTTTCACATTAGAGTTCTCAGTCCCCCACCTTTCACATTAGAGTTCTCAGTCCCCCACCTTTCACATTAGAGTTCTCAGTCCCCCACCTTTCACATTAGAGTTCTCAGTCCCTCACCTTTCACATTAGAGTTCTCAATCCTCCACCTTTCACATTAGAGTTCTCAGTCCTCCACCTTTCACATTAGAGTTCTCAGTCCCTCACCTTTCACATTAGAGTTTTCAGTCCCTCAGCTTTCACATTAGAGTTCTCAATCCTCCACCTTTCACATTAGAATTCTCAGTCCCCCACCTTTCACATTAGAGTTCTCAGTCCTCCACCTTTCACATTGGAGTTCTCAGTCCCTCAGCTTTCACATTAGAGTTCTCAGTCCCCCTCCTTTCACATTAGAGTTCTCAGTCCCTCACGTTTCACTTTAGAGTCCTCAGTCCCTCAGCTTTCACATTAGAGTTCTCAGTCCCCCACCTTTCACATTAGAGTTCTCAGTCCTCCACCTTTCACATTGGAGTTCTCAGTCCCTCAGCTTTCACATTAGAGTTCTCAGTCCCTCACGTTTCACATTACAGTTCTCAGTCCCCACGTTTCACATTAGAGTCCTCAGTCCCTCAGCTTTCACATTAGAGTTCTCAGTCCTCCACCTTTCACATTGGAGTCCTCAGTCGATCAGCTTTCACATTAGAGTTCTCAATCCTTCACCTTTCACATTACAGTTCTCAGTCCCCACGTTTCACATTAGAGTCCTCAGTCCCTCAGCTTTCACATTAGAGTTCTCAGTCCTCCACCTTTCACATTAGAGTTCTCAGTCCCTCAGCTTTCACATTAGAGTTCTCAGTCCTCCACCTTTCACATTAGAGTTCTCAGTCCTCCACCTTTCACATTAGAGTTCTCAGTCCTCCACCTTTTACATTAGAATTCTCAGTCCCCCACCTTTCACATTAGAGTTCTCAGTCCCTCAGCTTTCACATTAGAGTTCTCAGTCCCCCACCTTTCACATTGGAGTTCTCAGTCCCTCAGCTTTCACATTAGAGTTCTCAGTCCCCCACCTTTCACATTAGAGTTCTCAGTCCCCCACCTTTCACATTAGAGTTCTCAGTCCCCCACCTTTCACATTAGAGTTCTCAGTCCCTCAGCTTTCACATTAGAGTTCTCAGTCCCCCACCTTTCACATTAGAGTTCTCAGTCCCCCACCTTTCACATTAGAGTTCTCAGTCCCTCAGCTTTCACATTAGAGTTCTCAGTCCCCCACCTTTCACATTGGAGTTCTCAGTCCCTCAGCTTTCACATTAGAGTTCTCAGTCCCCCACCTTTCACATTAGAGTTCTCAGTCCCTCACCTTTCACATTAGAGTTCTCAGTCCCCCACCTTTCACATTAGAGTTCTCAATCCTCCACCTTTCACATTAGAGTTCTCAGTCCCCCACCTTTCACATTAGAATTCTCAGTCCCCCACCTTTCACATTAGAGTTCTCAGTCCTCCATCTTTCACATTGGAGTTCTCAGTCCCTCAGCTTTCACATTAGAGTTCTCAGTCCCCCTCCTTTCACATTAGAGTTCTCAGTCCCTCACGTTTAACATTAGAGTCCTCAGTCCCTCAGCTTTCACATTAGAGTTCTCAGTCCTCCACCTTTCACATTAGAGTTCTCAGTCCTCCACCTTTCACATTAGAGTTCTCAGTCCCTCAGCTTTCACATTAGAGTTCTCAGTCCCCCACCTTTCACATTAGAGTTCTCAGTCCCTCAGCTTTCACATTAGAGTTCTCAGTCCCTCACGTTTAACATTAGAGTTCTCAGTCCCTCACGTTTAACATTAGAATCCTCAGTCCCTCAGCTTTCACATTAGAGTTCTCAGTCCTCCACCTTTCACATTAGAGTTCTCAGTCCCTCACCTTTCACATTAGAGTTTTCAGTCCCCCACCTTTCAATTTGAGTTCTCAGTCCCCCACCTTTCACATTAGAGTTCTCAATCCTCCACCTTTCACATTGGAGTTCTCAGTCCCCCACCTTTCAATTTGAGTTCTCAGTCCCCCACCTTTCACATTAGAGTTCTCAATCCTCCACCTTTCACATTAGAGTTCTCAGTCCCTCACCTTTCACATTAGAGTTCTCAATCCTCCACCTTTCACATTAGAGTTCTCAGTCCTCCACCTTTCACATTAGAGTTCTCAGTCCTCCACCTTTCACATTGGAGTTCTCAGTCCCTCAGCTTTCACATTAGAGTTCTCAGTCCCCCTCCTTTCACATTAGAGTTCTCAGTCCCTCGCGTTTGACATTAGAGTCCTCAGTCCCTCAGCTTTCACATTGGAGTTCTCAGTCCCCCACCTTTCAATTTGAGTTCTCAGTCCCCCACCTTTCACATTAGAGTTCTCAATCCTCCACCTTTCACATTAGAGTTCTCAGTCCCCCACCTTTCACATTAGAGTTCTCAGTCCTCCACCTTTCACATTGGAGTTCTCAGTCCCTCAGCTTTCACATTAGAGTTCTCAGTCCCCCTCCTTTCACATTAGAGTTCTCAGTCCCTCACGTTTGACATTAGAGTCCTCAGTCCCTCAGCTTTCACATTAGAGTTCTCAGTCCTCCACCTTTCACATTAGAGTTCTCAATCCTCCACCTTTCACATTAGAGTTCTCAGTCCCTCACGTTTCACATTAGAGTCCTCAGTCCCTCAGCTTTCACATTAGAGTTCTCAGTCCTCCACCTTTCACATTAGAGTTCTCAGTCCCTCACCTTTCAGATTAGAGTTCTCAGTCCTCCCCCTTTCACATTAGAGTTCTCAGTCCCCCACCTTTCACATTAGAGTCCTCAGTCCCTCAGCTTTCACATTAGAGTTCTCAGTCCTCCCCCTTTCACATTAGAGTTCTCAGTCCCCCACCTTTCACATTAGAGTCCTCAGTCCCTCAGCTTTCACATTAGAGTTCTCAGTCCTCCCCCTTTCACATTAGAGTTCTCAGTCCCCCACCTTTCACATTAGAGTCCTCAGTCCCTCAGCTTTCACATTAGAGTCCTCAGTCCCCCACCTTTCACATTAGAGTTGTCAGTCCCCCACCTTTCACATTAGAGTTCTCAGTCCTCCACCTTTCACATTAGAGTTCTCAGTCCACCCCCTTTCACATTAAAATTCTGAGTTCCCCCTCCCCTAACACCTTCATATGAATGTTATCAGTCAGTCTCCCCCCCCCCCCCCCTCTTTCACATTAAAGTTCTCAGTCCCCCCTTTCACATCAAAGTCCTCAGTCTACCCCCTTTAACATCAGAGTTCTCAGAACCCACTCCCCCCCATCCTTCACATGTCTCCTACCTTCCAGTCTCTCTCTCTCCCCCCCCCCCCCCCCCCCGGATTAGTGCCTGCACCATCCAAAGGCAAGACGATGTGCAAAATTAGGGTTTAGAAAAACTGGCCTAGGATTTAGTTTTCTAAGCTTGGTTAATGTGCTGCGGTATCCTCTATAAAAATATAACAGAATGGGCATGATTCCTGTTTCCACCTTCACAGACAAACCCGGATATCAAAATGCTTTTTATGGACATTAAGGTGCTTTGCAGCAACTACTCTAAGGAGTTCACACAGGTAAGTTGGCTTTCGCAAATCTGTTCATATCAGTTATTTAAATATACATAATCTTGGTATCTGAAATCACTGGAATGCAGGCCCAAAGCATATCTATAATCAAAATCTTTTTAGTTTTTTAGTTTTTTTTTTTCGTTTTGAATAGATTGGGGAAAGGTTAGAACCCCTGTCTGGATTTACTGCTATCCGAGGCTCTGTTAGAGAGATTTCCCCTCACTTTCTGTTCTTTCTTTTACCAGACAGGAAATGAGGGAAAATCTGCAACAGGGAAACAGACAATTTAAAGCTGGAAGGGGCTCTAGAATTCCCTTTCTTAAAGCGGAGCTCCGCCTTGGGGGGAAACAAAATTAAAAGTCAACAGCTACAAATACTGCAGCTGCTGACTTTTACTATATGGA
Organism: Lithobates septentrionalis; assembly: GCA_037952835.1. Taxonomy (NCBI): domain Eukaryota; kingdom Metazoa; phylum Chordata; class Amphibia; order Anura; family Ranidae; genus Lithobates; species Lithobates septentrionalis. Next base: position 727,855 of record JBBDGP010003132.1, on the reverse strand, counting down.
CACTTTCCCGTCCAGGAAGCCCGCGATGTCTGCACCCCAGCCGATCTTCGGATCGACTGTCGGGTGCAGTCACCGCCATTCCATGTAAGGGAACCCGGAAGTGAAGCCTTTCGGCTTCGTGGACGGTTCCCCATTGCGCATGCGGAGGAAGGAGGAGGGGGCATTCCAGGAGATTGGGCCATGGGCTGGTTTCCCGGAAGTGGGGAAGGGGACCTGTCAAAAACGGGTCCCCGTTCCCCCCCCCCCCCTGAAAGGTGCCAAGTGTGACACCGGAGAGGGGGGGGGAGCACCTAAGCGGAAGTTCCACTTTTGGGTGGAACTCCACTTTAACATAAAGCCCAAGTCCAGGCAAATAAAAAAGTATTGCTGGCCGTGGAACTGTACCTGCACTGCAGAGTTTAATTGCTTGTTGATGCTTAGGGAAACAATGAGGCCCCTTTCAAAGGGGTGGTCCCCCTGTCAGTTTTTTTAGGCTGACCCGGTAGTTCATCCAATAAAAGGGAAAAAAATATATATATCATACAATCCTTTATACACAATCCTATACCCACAGTTGATCCAGAGGAAGGCGAAAACCCCAGCAAAGCATGATCCAATTTGCCCTAGCGGGAAAAAATTCCTTCCTGATCCCCCGAGAGGCAATCAGATATTCCCTGGATCAACTTTACCTATAAATGTCAGTACCCAGTTATATTTATGTGCAATTAGGAAAGAATCCAGGCCTTTTTTAAAGCAATCTACTGAGCTGGCCAGAACCACCTCTGAAAGGAGTCAGTCTATTCCACATTTTCACAGCTCCTACTGTGAAAATGTGGAACAGACTCTCTCAAGAGCTGCCTAATCTGTCTGCTGATCCCTGCTGAGCAGGGGCCCATGTAAAAGGGGCCTAAAAGGAGATATACTTACCCGATCCTCCTGGTCCCCGCAGCATCTGCACTCTCACACTACATCAGTTAAGGATCCTAATGTCATCAAGACTAGGGCAGGGTCCAAAGCCCTGCACTGTATATGAGGATGCTGAAGTCCCCCCGCTGGATCATGGGAGTGCGCTGCATGCTGGGGGAGCAGATGGTCAGGTAGTTATTAACTATTATAGGTTAACTAGGGTACTATTAACCCTTGCAGTGTGAGCACATCCCCACATAAAAGGATTTTTTTTTTTTATTTGCTCAGAGTTGGGCTTTAAAAAAAGCATTTTTACCTCTGTCTGTATTGCTGTTCCAGAGCTTCCTTTACTCCCTCTCTGGTAAAAGGTTGTCCCCAGGAAAGTGAGTAGGAGAAAATCTGTTGAAGGGCCAGTTCACACCATGTGTCTGCAGTAACACACATAATACTGCAATGCACGTTAAGTGTGCTGGTAAGATGGGTGTGTCAGAAACCATGAATCAGACTGAGACAGAAGTACAGTTAAATCACGCTTGTTTATTAATAATAATAATAATAATTGTTTTGACTACGTTTACTCTGTTTACCCTATTATTATTAATAATAATAATAATAGGGTAAACGTAGTCAAAACAAGCCAGAGTGCAGTAACAGGATTGGGTAGTCAGACAAGCCAAAACGTCAGGGAGCCAGAAGGAATGTCAGCCAAGCAAGTCTTTAACAGGAACACAGGCGAGCGCCTCTAGAGATGTGACCAAGGCGAAGGAAGGGAGCATCTGGACTGGACGGCTTGAGTAGGCAGGACCGACGAGCAGGATATCATCAACAGGTGAGTCACTGTGGAGAGATAGGAGCTGGCAATTAGCTGACAGCTGAGTGACCAGCAAAGAGAAGGAAAGGCTGGGCCCAGCCCTGACAAGGTGTCATGCATTCTAAATGGCACACAATGGATGGCTGGCTCTCACCTGATGTCACGGAGGTTCCAGGCTATGGAAGAATCCCAGCCAAATTGTGGGGATCCACCCAGCTGCCTGATTGACAGCTGGCTCTGCCCCCCGCCTGGTGGAGCCAACTGTGCCCCCCCCCCCTCTTCTGCATGGCTCTCTAGTGAGCACTAATCTCCAGTCTGAGCAGACCAGTCACATGATTGCTGATGTGAGTATGTATGTTTGTTTTTTTTAATAACCCCAAACTTCTCCTTTAAATCTATGAAAAATTATTAAAAAATAGAATGACATGGGGATGCTGGAATTTCACCTCTGTATGACAAGGCCTTGGCCAGGGGAATCCTTGTAATATTTTTTTCAGTTTGTAACATAAATATTAATTTGCAGGTATTAGAGTTTCAGGATAGCCATAGACGCAGGTTGCTAGCACATTACAAAGGAAAGGTAAGTCCCAGCACAGGCTGTGTAACAGATAATGCTTAGGGTGCTTGCTGTCTCTAGCAAGGAAATATTAAACAAACTTAATTATTATATTTTAGATTTCTGTAAAGGCAATTTTTCAAGTAACTACTCGTTCGCTAAATGCTAAAAACAATACCAGTCAGTGGGGGTGCTTATAAAGGAGAGCTGTTATAAAAAGTTTATTCAGATGTCTGTCTATTGCTCACCATTTTGCTTTGTAACATGCAGAGCTTTTTTCCTCAGAGATTAGGTGCAGAAACTCAACCATGCGCCCCCACCCCCTTTCCTGGATGACCAGCATCAAATGGTGGGTGTGGCCAAATTGAACAGAGGGAGGGTCTTAAAGGGACATTAAATACCAGGAGTGCATTCTGTAAAGGCTTGTGCTATATACAGAGTGCAGAGTTCAGGAGCGTGCTACGTACAGAGTGCAGAGTTCAGGAGTGCGCTACGTACAAAGTGCAGAGTTCAGGAGTGCGGTACGTACAGAGTTCAGGAATGTGCTATGTACAGAGTGCAGAGTTCAGGAGTGCGCTATGTACAAAGTGCAGAGTTCAGGAGTGCGCTACGTACAGAGTTCAGGAGTGCGCTACGTACAGAGTTCAGGAGTGCGCTACGTACAGAGTTCAGGAGTGCGCTACGTACAGAGTTCAGGAGTGTGCTACGTACAGAGTTCAGGAGTGCGCTACGTACAGAGTTCAGGAGTGTGCTACGTACAGAGTGCAGAGTTCAGAGTTTAGGAGTGCGCTACGTACAAAGTGCAGAGTTCAGGAGTGTGCTACGTACAAACTGCAGAGTTCAGGAGTGCGCTACGCACAGAGTTCAGGAGTGCGCTATGTGCAGAGTTCAGAGTTTAGGAGTGCGCTACGTACAGAGTTCATACAGAGTGCAGAGTTCAGGGGTGCATTATATACAGACAGTAGAGTTTAGCTCTCTTCCACCAATCCTTCCCTCTACATCCACATCCCCCATCTACCTCTCCTCAACTCTGACCTCTGTACACACTCCTTCCCCCACTGCCCTCATTTTTCCCCCCTCCCCTTAAAAGCTCCACCATCCTCCACATATCTTACCATTGCTAGTGTATTAATCTGTACCACACAGCCAGCTCTATCAACTCCTCGCAAACTGTAGGCGGCGCTGCCTCTCTGCAGCGGGATCATCCCGCAGTGACGGTACTGTACCCAGGGCACCTCCATTTTCCTTGTCGCCCCCCTCCACTCAGTGGGAGCTGCTGGGAGACAAGCTGTCACTGGTAAATATAAAGGCCAAGTTTGTGTTTTAAAAGTGACAGTGGTGAGCGAGGAGCAGAAGGCCAGAGATGGGGGTAGCAGAACAGAGTTCCGGCAAGTTTCAGCTGAAAAAAAAAAGCCCTGATAACATGCAAATGTAAATGTATTGGTCCCACCTGTATCCTTTTACCCTTTTTGTTATATGCTTCTAGACTAAAAATGTTGTCATCTTGTTTTCTCCCTTTTGTATCAATATTTTTGGAGAAATTAGGTAAAGTTTTCTGTGTTAAAGAAACAAAGAGCAAAGCAAATGAACAAAGTACATTTAGGTCCATTATAATGTGCCCCATAATTGTTTGCTAGTTAATTCACTAGTGATTTTCTTTAGTAAAGCTGACCCTCACCCAGCAAAAGCTCATCCTCTTTCTTCCCCCAGGCTCGAACACATTTTCAGCCTATTTTTCCTGGGAGCTGGTAACTTTTTTTGACAGGTACCTGCTCCTACTTCCTCAATCCTTGCCTTGGCGAGGATGATGTCCGTTTGACTTGCCCCTTTCCGCCTGTAAGTGGCAGCAGGACCACTTTTACTGCACTGTCGTGCCTCACATATGTGCAGTGGGGAACCAGCTGTGGGACATCAGAAAGTGACAGCCTGCTCCCATATTCAAGCTAGTAGTGCCGGTTTACCAATGCCCATCAAAGAATCAACTGGGGAGAAGGACATGGCTAGACTCCATGGTGTCATGGTCTGGAATCAGGCTTGGAGGCCAGTGGCTATAGCATTAAAGGTTCACGCAGTAATCAGCTGGATAAATGCAGAAGCAGATCCCTCTAGTGAAAGATGTGGTTTCACCCAAGGCACGAGGTTAACGTACTCGCTGGTCTTCACCAGAGCTCCTGATGGTGGAGACGGGTTTTGTTGCATGCTAACGCCAGATCCTCTGGATAGCCTCACCAGGAAGATAGCAAGCAAAGGTCTGGTAGCAGGTAGAGAACAAGCAAGAAGCGTAGTCGATGAACAAACCAAAAGGTCTGTAGTGAGTAGTAGCTGGCTGGGAACAGGCAGAAGCATAGTCGATGAATAAGCCAAAGTCAGTAACGAGTATTAGCTGGCTTAAATCAGGTGGAAGCACAGTTGATGCACAAGTTAAGGTTGGTAATGAGTAGTAGCTGGCTTGGATAGGGTGGAAGTGTAGCTGTTCAACAAGCCGAGGTCAGTAACAAGTATTAGCTGGCTTGGATTAGGTGGAAGCCTAGTAATCTAAGAAGCCAAAAGGTTTGTAATGAGTAGTAGCTGGCTTGGAACAGGTGGAAATGTAGTCGATGAATGAGCAAGGCTAGAAATGAGTAGTAGCTGGCTGGAATCAGGCGGAAGAGTAGTCAATGAATATGCCAAGGGTTGGTAAGGGAAGATAAGGACAGCAGCAAGAAACACCAGGAGCAAGATATAGGCTGGAGAGAGCACAATGATCTGGCAAACAGGACGGGCAAAGACATTGCCTACACAGGAAATTCATGGGAGAAGCAAAAAGCTCAAGGTTCAACAGAGTCAAAGTAGAAAGCAAGAATCGCCAAAGGACCAGACTGGGAGCTGTCCGGCAATTCAGGTGGCACAGTGAATAGAGCCACAGCCAGACAACCACATCCCGGGTTCAGATCTAGATCCTGACACACGGGCTGATAAGTATCTGTTTCTTAAAAGTTGGCAGCTACCATATTTGTAGCTTTGGACCTATTTTTCTTTTTTTTTTCTTACAAACAAGCTGAAGTTTCTAAGTACCGATATAGTAATGCAGACAAATTCCACATACAGATAGGACAACATAAGATTAGCATTGTAGCAAGAGTCATTTTGAGAAATCCTTGAGGTTTTGAAAGTGGACACAACAGTTAATACTCTACCATAGCCCACCATCTGGTGCATGCAACCTTGGCCAGCCTGTTCATGAGGAATTACTGTCTTCCTTTTTCATTGCAAAACATCTAGCCAGATATTCCCTGGTGATTTACATAAATAGACTTTTTAAAGCATTGTGTGATGCAAACTTCTCCTTAATTGAGAAGTAAACTTTGATTCACCAATGGAATTTACTAAGGATTTGCAATTTTTATTTAGTCTTAAAGTGTTACTAAACCCACAACAGTAAAATCAGTCTGTATATGCAGTAAAGCATGCTTGTTATACTCACTGTGGAACATAAGGGGTTAATCATCTGCATTGTGTAAAAAGACTGTTTGATCCTGTCTTCACTGATCCTCCCCTTCTTCCACAGTCTGCAATCCATCTCCTGATAGAACAGAGCCTTAGAGGCACTCTGCACATGCTCAGTTTAGTGTATATTGCTAGAGAGTTTTTTTTTTTCTTGGGAGGGAGCATGTGATCAGCACAGGTCTAATCAGCACTGTCCAGACAGAGGGTCAGGGGTCCTGCCGCCTTGTAGGACAGTCAGACTAGAATGAAAACTCCTCCTACAAGCTTTAACCAAGCACTGATAGAAGTCACAAGACTGCTATATACTGCTGATGAGAAAAGGTATTCAGCAGTGCTAAAATAATTGCATTTCCATGTTCTGTGTACTGTGGGTGACCAGATATAGTAAAGACAGGGGCCTGTGTTTAGTAACACTTTAAAGCCTAAAGCCCCGTACACACCATAAGAAAATGGGAAGTAAAATTTGCTCCAACAAACAATCTGCTGATTTTTGGATCGTTAGTATGGTGCTTTTGACAGCCGATACTGATTTTTTTATCGTACGACAAAAGTTGAATGTGCAGGCTATAAAATTTTTGGCGGATGTGAACACAACGTCCGATTTTCGTTTAATCAGTACAGTTTTCGTCCGAAAAAAAAACGTAAGAGCAAGACTAGGCATGCTCAGAAACGAAAAAATACATATAAAACTATTCAACACATTACGTCACTTCTGAAGTTGTATTCTGCCGTACGAGGATTTTCGTATGGTGAGTAACCTCTTCAACTCCTCACTAGCGTGAGACTAGCATGCAACAAAAAAACGGATGAGCGGTCGTCCGAAAATCTGATTGTGTTTACGAGGCTTATGCCGCGTACACACGAGCGGACTTTACGGCATACTTTGCCCGGCAGACTTTTCGACGGACTTTACGACGGACTTTCCGAATGAACGGACATGATCAACCAAAGTCCGTTGAATTCGTACATGATGACGTACCACCGGACTAAAACAAGGAAGTTCATAGCCAGTAGCCAATAGCTAGCGTCGTCTTTTTTTCGGCAAATTTGTTTATTGATTTTGAAAATAAAAACATTGTTACAATTAACAAAATATTGATTACATTAAATGGTAGCATTAGTTGAATTTACATATCAGATCTTAGTATTTCTTGTAGTTACAAGCAATGAAAGACTTAAATAGGCTATATGTTTTAGAAAGACTTATGCCCCGTACACACGGTCGGATTTTCCGATGGAAAATGTCCGATCGGAGCGTGTTGTCGGAAATTCCAACCGTGTGTGGGCTCCATCGGACATTTTCCATCGGATTTTCCGACACACAAAGTTGGACAGCAGGAGATAAAATTTTCCGACAACAAAATCCGTTGTCGGAAATTCCGATCGTGTGTACACAAATCCGACGGACAAAGTGCCACGCATGCTCAGAATAAATAAAGAGATGAAAGCTATTGGCTACTGCCCCGTTTATAGTCCCGACGTACGTGTTTTACGTCACCGCGTTTAGAACGATCGGATTTTCCGACAACTTTGTGTGACCGTGTGTATGCAAGACAAGTTTGAGCCAACATCCGACGGAAAAAATCCTAGGATTTTGTTGTCGGAATGTTCCGAACAAAGTCCGACTGTGTGTACGGGGCATAAGGTGTTACAATCAATTTTAACAATTATATAATCAAGAGCAACAAAAAAAATGAAAAAGTTGTTAAACTTTTAACTTTGAGTAATATGTAATAAAGAAATAATATTAATTACTATGAGATTCAGTTATTTAAAATAGGACATTAGAGCTTACTATCTATTATTGTATTAAAAATTGAACATTATATAAGTAAGTGTTTCGCTACCATTTCGTTATGTAAAAATAAATAGAAGACAGGATAGAATAAGGAGAAAAGAAAAGAGTTAAAGGAAAGTAAAGATAAGAAGAGGAAGAAAAAAAAAAAGTCTGGATTAGTAGAGGTTTCCAGGGATTTCTTAGTAACAATATGTACATAGTATCTTTTTATCAGTCATTCAAAACAAAGTTACATAGTTACCAAGGTCTTAGTAAAGAAGTGTCAAAATTAGGAGACAGAAAGTGGGTCACCCAAGGACTCCACATTTTCTCAAATTTAAGTATGTTATTGTTGGATATGGCATCTGTTTTCGAGAGGATCATGGCCTGATGTATTCTATTCGTAGTTTCAGAAAGCATTAATGATGAGGACTTCCACGCTTGCGGCTGTGGTAATTTGTAGAAGGAGTTTAAATTGTGTATAGGAGATTTGGGTAGGCTTTAAATTTAGAAGTGCAATTGTCGGATCTGGGATGATAGTTTTCTTGAATAATTTAGAGAGCATTAGGAAAATTTCTTTCCAATAATTTTTTGCTATATGGCAATCCCAAAAGATATGAAAATGCGTTCCTAGATCACCACAGCCGCGAAAGCAAAGTGGAGAGTATTGTGGAACATATTTTGCAATCCTAACAGGGACCAGATACCAACGCATAAGTACTTTATAGTTCGCCTCTAAGGCTACTACATTATGAGAAGATATTTTGGTATTGGCCCAGACTTTATCCCATTTGGATGAGTCCATGTGAAAACCAAGATCATTCTCCCATTTTTCCACATAGGAGGGTGTTTTTGTATCAGGCAAAGCATTCAGGTGACTATACAACATTGACACAAGCCCCTTTGAGTGGGGGTCATATTTACAAATACATTCAAAATGCGTTATGTCACATAGATTATCTCTACCTTGTATAAATGGCATAAAAATTTTTTTGATCTGTAGATAACGAAAGAGTTCTGAATCTGGAAATTGATGAGTTTCACATATTTCAGGAAATGTTTTAAGTGAAGTGGTCGTTATCAGGTCATAGAGTTGTGTTAAATCAGCAGAAATACATTTTTTAAAAGTTTTAGGAGCTAGCGTCGGTTTTTGTCCGTCGGACTAGCATACAGACGAGCGGACTTTTTGACCGGACTCGAGTCCATCGGATAGATTTGAAACATGTTTCAAATCTAAGTCCGTCAAACTTTTGAGAAAAAAAAGTCCGCTGGAGCCCACACACGATCGAATTGCCTGACGGACTCCGGTACGCTGGACCAAGTATGCCGAAAAGTCTGATCGGCAAGTTTAGTCCCCCTACCCCCACTGCTGTAATAATCCAGTGCCATAGGGGTTAATAGAGCCTAAGGACCTGTCATGTGCACTCATCAAGAGTGCCGACACTTTACGTCCATTTCCTCTATTTGTAGAAGCTGTACTATAGTTTCCATGAATGAAATGCGATCTATGAATGGAGGATGGGTAGATGAATGAAAGGTCCACCTCCTCTATTCATAGAGAGTTTTTCTTTTTTTTTTTTTTTTTTTAATTTCTCAATACAACAATAATTCCTTTGTAGGACAAAGCAACACACCCAATTTAATGTACAATGTATATTCAGTTTAATGTGCAAATCTGTAAACATTTTTAGAAAGCAAAGTTGGAAGAGACAGTGAAAGAATTGACCCAAGAATTACAAAGGTAATTATTTTAACCTGCTACTCTCAAGAACTAAAGTTCTGTGCATGGTTACATTTTATTTTTAAAGTTTAAGTATATTTTAAAGTGATATTAAAAAAAATTCAAGTATGTATTCCTAAATCATTATTAAACCCAAAAACAAAAATGGAATCGCTTATCAATCCTGAAATGTGGTGGCTGCTTTTATTTATTTTTTTTACGGACTTTTTTCCCTTAATTTTCACCTGGTGAACCGGCCATTAACACTTTGGTGTGTCCACTCTGGATGGAGGGGTACCGGAGACACTTTCGGACAGCAGCATTGTCAGTCTGGGAGGAGGGGAGTGTTAGATGGACTTGGCTAACAAATTAAAGCTGAACTCCAGCTAACACTTTTTAACCTGTTAAGGACCACCCTACTTATATATACTGCGATAGGGCGACCCTCCTGTGTGAAATAACGCACCTGTACGTGATTTCGTGCACAGGGTCTGGAGTGCACACGTGCGTGCCGCCAGCGACCCGCTCCCACTGCGATTGGACACAGCGCTAGCCAATCAGCGGGTCCGCGGGGACCGGCCGATCGTTCTCAGGAAAGGCGAACTGATCTGGGGGTGTCATTAACTTAGTATTGACACCTGCAGCGGTTCGCAGAGGGCAGTGTAAACCACCTGCGATTCAGGTGTCATGCGGGAACCTGTACTGGATTTAGAGGGTTTCCCGCATCGCACCAGTGTGAACCGAGCCTGAAGGAATGCTGTGGTGTCTGCCTCCACCGGCTCGTCTTCTTCCCGTAGTGCATCTTGGTGCCATCTCTTCTCCAGGTAAGCGACGCACACGAATTCAACCATCCACATGATGTAAAGAAAACGTAATTCATCAGACCACCTTCTTCCATTGCTCTGTAGTCCAGTGCTGATGCTCACGTGCCCATTGTTGGCAATTTTGGTTGTAGACATGGGTCAGCATGTGCACCCTGACCGGTCTGCAACTACACAGCCCCACACACAACAACCTGCGATGCTCTGTGTGTTCTGACACCTTTTTATCAGAACCAGCATTCACTTTTTCAGTAATTTGAGCTCCGGTAGTTCTCCTATTGCGGTGGTTCTCAACTCCTGTCCTCAGGACCCACTAACAGGCCAGGTTTTATGTATTACTTTGGGGAGATGCAGACTAGAATACTGCAATCACTGAGCAGCAAATGAGATCACCTGTGATGTATTTCAGTTATCTTGCAAACCTGGCCTGTTAGTGGGCCCTGAGGACAGGAGTTGATGACCACTGTCCTATTGGATCAGACTACACGGGCCAGCCTTCCCCCCCACTTGCCTCAATGAGCCTTGGCTGCCCATAACCCTGTCACCAGTCGGTTTTCATTCCTTGGACCACTTTTGGTCAGTCCTGACCACTGCAGACTGGGAATATGCCTCAAGAGCTGGATTTTTAGAGTTGCTCTGACCTAGTCATCTAGACATTACAATTTGGCCCTTGTCAAAGTTGCCTAACCACATAGCGTAAATAACAGTCATTGTACGTCAGTACTTTGACACTAAATGCTGTTGTTATGGCAGCTAGCTTTACTGTATGTATTTTCAACAACGGCGAGCGGCTGGCTTTCAGATAAAAGTGGTCTTAGCGGCGGATTCACAGCAAGATCACTTTTATCGAGGACGGGAGAGGCCCCCTCCTCCCGACACATTCTTGAGCCATCAGTAGTGGCGGAGACGATCGGGTCCTTTCCTCTGAGAGACATGGAGCCGAGTGAGGGAAAGATGGCCCCCGCTCGGCTCCATAACATTGAATCGCGGAAGCGACGTCAAATGTCACTTCCGCCCAATGGTCTTAAAGGGGAATTTATTTTTTTGCAAATTAGTGTAAATGTGAGATCTGAGGTCTTTTAAAAAAAAAAAAAAAAAGGATAGTGTAAAAATCAAAAAGTAAAATAATATAAACTAAAATATTCCACGCTTAGGACAATATTAAGAAGAGAACTGCAGCCCCCCAGAAAATGGAAAAACACAGATGTGAAATCCAAAAAATATTAAAAAAACTCTAGTGGGGAATGTGGCGCTGTTCAAAAGTGTATATTAATAAGGAATGTGTGGTGACAATATGTGAGAAAAACTGTGAACAGATGTTAAACGAAGCATGTCATGTGTATACCATAAATAAAAAACGTCACATAGTATAAAAAACAAAAGTGCAAATGCGTTGTAAATAATCATAAAAGAAATACATGGACTCAAAAAAGTAAAATATAACCAATATATAAATGTGCGTAATATTGGCGTGAGTTAACAAAATTGCAAGAGAAACGCACAAAGATGTCTAAAAAATGCAAAAGTAGCATCAATGGTGTAATAAATAATTAATGTGATAGTGCACCAAAATGATCAAAAATCAAGTCCAAATGGTAAGTGTCCAGGCAAAATTAAAATTCTACATAAAAAGAAAAACGGTGAAAAGTGTCTTGGCAATCCAAAAAGATCCCATGAAAATTATTGTGATCGTTGTGTAAACTTTTCTTCTGGAACCCCCACTTGTGTCCCCACTCACCGGAAGACCCAACCCCTGCAGGGGTAATGGGCAAGTGAAAATAAATCCACTGATAGGATTCGATCGGTGTCCCCCTCTACGGTTCCGCAATCTCCTTCCTGGTTGGGTTGTCACTGGTCATTTTTGAGATGCTGTATATATAAAATCACAAAGTTTAGCGCTAATAACTAAGAAAAAGTCCCAATGTTGAGAAAATATGACCTCTCAATAAAAATAGTCCAATAGGTGTAGGTCCACACAAAGGAAAGTGCTGGGAAGAATCCGTCACCAAGTAGGAAAGGTTCACACTGACTCTTACCCCAATGAGTGGACTACTTAATCAAAAGCAGTCAAACACGCTTGAAAATCCTCCACTCAGATTTCACCATACACGTGGGGAGATAGATTGCATGAAAACCAATAGGATCCTCCTTAGACAGACTCTCATCACTATGTCGCTCTTCTTCTGGACGGGGTCGCTCTCGTCATCCTGTACGGAGGCCGGAGCTGCTGAGCTGCCTTTGTGTACTCTGCCGGTGAGGCACCAAAGAGACTCCGTTAAGATGTGATGAGAGTCTGTCTAAGGAGGATCCTATTGGTTTTCATGCAATCTATCTCCCCACGTGTATGGTGAAATCTGAGTGGAGGATTTTCAAGCGTGTTTGACTGCTTTTGATTAAGTAGTCCACTCATTGGGGTAAGAGTCAGTGTGAACCTTTCCTACTTGGTGACGGATTCTTCCCAGCACTTTCCTTTGTGTGGACCTACACCTATTGGACTGTTTTTATTGAGAGGTCATATTTTCTCAACATTGGGACTTTTTATTAGTTATTAGCGCTAGACTTTGTGATTTTATATATACAGCATCTCAAAAAAGACCAGTGACAACCCAACCAGGAAGGAGATTGCGGAACCGTAGAGGGGGACACCGATCGAATCCTATCAGTGGATTTATTTTCACTTGCCCATTACCCCTGCAGGGGTTGGGTCTTCCGGTGAGTGGGGACACAAGTGGGGGTTCCAGAAGAAAAGTTTACACAACGATCACAATAATTTTCATGGGATCTTTTTGGATTGCCAAGACACTTTTCACCGTTTTTCTTTTCTTTTTTATGTAGAATTTTAATTTTGCTTGGACACTTACCATTTGGACTTGATTTTTGATAATTTTGGTGCACTATCACATTAATTATTTATTACACCATTGATGCTACTTGTGCATTTTTTAGACCTCTTTTGTTCGAACGCATACGTAAGTCGCACCAGCATATGAAAACGGTGTTCAAACTACACATGTGAGGTATCGCCACAATCGTTAGAGTGAAAGCAATGATTTTAGCACTAGACCTTCTCTGTAACGCTAAACATGAAACCTGTAGAAATTTTTAAACGTCACCTATGGAGATTTTTAAGGGTCAAAGTATGTCACAATTTTGAAGCATGAGTATCAAGGGTATCAATTTACTCGGCGTAACATTATCTTTCACAATATTTAAAAAAAATTGGGCTAACTTTACTTTTGTCTTATTTTTTTAAGTCAAAAATGTGTATTTTTTCAAAAATAATTGCGCTTGTAAGACCGCTGCGCAAATACAGTGTGACATAAAGTATTGCAACGACTGCCATTTTATTCTCTAGGGTGTCTGGGAAAAAAATATATAATGTTTGGGGGTTCTAAGACATTTTCTAGCAAATAAAAAAAAAAAATTTAACTTGTAAACAACAAGTGTCAAAAATAGGCTTGGTCCTTTAGGCGGAGTTCTGCTTAAAAAAATAAAAAATAAAAGTCAGCAGCTACAAATACTGCAGGTGCTGACTTTTAATAATCCGACACTCACCTGTCCCAGGGTCCAGCGATGCAGGCGTATGAAGCCCCGCTCCTCTCCCCCTCCTTTCTGCCGGCACCGCCATTGTAACTGTGGCCGCCCAGCTGTGACTTCACGGCCAGGCACCCACTGCGCATGCGCAAGGAGGGGGGAGAGGTGGTCTCTCTTCTGGTGCTGCGGTGCGCCTGGAGGAAGTGGGAGCTGGGAACCTCGGAAAAGAGGGTACCGGCTCCCCCCCCACCCAAAAAAAATGACATGCCAAATGTGGCATGTCAGGGAGTCACCTCCCTTAAAGCGGAAGTTCCATCTTTGGGGGGAACTCCGCTTTAAGTAGTTAAATCCTTACACTTGCCCATGATTTCTGCTTTCAACACAACAACTTCAGGGACAACATGTCCGCTTGCTGCCTAATATATCCCACCCACTTTCAGGTGCTATTGTCACGAGATAATCAGTATTATTCACTTTACCGATCCGTGGTTATAATGTTATGACTGATTGGTGTATACCAGGGGTCTTCAAACTACGGCCCTCCAGCTGTTGCAGAACTACACATCCCATGAGGCTTTGTAAAACTCTGACATTCACAGACATGACTAGGCATGATGGGAATTGTAGTTCCCGAACAACTGGAGGGCCGTAGTTTAAAGATCCATGGTGTATACGTTCCACATTGTCTGCTGCTTCCTCCCTCACCTCCCTATGCTTTACCATCTCCAGTATTTATGAGTACTATGCAATGAACTTTTATGAGTCCTGTGTCCATTGATTGTAGCTTTTATGTGTAGCGTAATAAAGATGTGAGTAAAGGAACAGCAGCCCCATCTGTATTATGAAACGATGCAATATATTGGATGTTAGCACCATTGATTGAAGTTGCCAGGTGAGATTGGGAATGTCCATTTTACTAGTACAATTCCAAGTTTTCTGCCTTGCAATGAATTAGTACCCTGTGATGACTATACCTTTTGATTTCTGCTTTAGAATGAATAAATGGTTTTCTTTTTTTTTTAATTATAGCATAAGATCTTCTCAGTCATATAATCAGTTGCCACCTTCAAGTGCATTACTGGATTTTGGTCCTGGTAAGTAAATTTGACCAAATAGAACAATGTGCAGCTTACTAACATTGTACAGAGGGGCAGCATGTCCTGCTGAAATGAACAAGGTACTATGGGAGAAAAAAAATCCACAATACAGAAATTATAGCGATAACAGTCAACTAAGATATATCCCTCAAATCTGCATACACTGCATTTATTCTTTGGACAATGAGACAGAACAATGCAGGATTGGATGAAAATTTTCAGTCCTAACTAATCATGGGGCCCTTTAAGGGAGATGCCATAAAGATATCTGCTGTAGTCATTCCTGCATAAGGCTACGGTCAGATAAGTGATTAGCACACCTGGAGATTTCCAGCGTCAGGAATCTGTGAATTCCTATGTCTGGAATGACAGGTGTGTGCTAATATCTGTGGCCGCTAAGTCCATATAAAACAATCACAGGCTGGAGGCAGCCGCAGCTATTAATTTTCCAGGGGGGGGGGGGGGGGGGGGGGCGAAAGAGCTGTCCATTTTCCAGGGGAAGAGCTGTCCATTTTCCAGGTGAAAAAGTATTCAATTTCCCAAGCAAAGCATGTTCTATGTTCCAGAAGAAGAGTATTCCATTTTTCAGGGGAAGAGTATTCCATATTTGGGGGGAAGAGTATTCCATTTTATTGGGGGGAAGATTATTCCATTTTTTTTGTGGGAAGAGCATTCCATTTTCCAGAGGAAGAGCCATCCATTTTCCAGTTGAAAAAGTATTCAATTCCCTAAGCGAAGAGTGTTCTATGTTCCAGGGGAAGAGTATTCCATTTTACAGGAAAGGAGAATTCCATTTTTGGGGGGGAAAGTATTCCATTTTCCGGTGGAAGAATTTTCCATTTTCCAAGGGAAGAGTATTCCATATTCCAGGGAAAGAGCATTCTACTTTCTGGGGCAAGAGTATTCCATTTTCCAAGGGAAGAGTATTCCATTTTCCAAGGGAAGAGTATTCCATTTTCCAAGGGAAGAGTATTCCATTTTCCAAGGGAAGAGCATGGCATTTTCCTGGGGATAAGTATTGCACTTTTGAAGGAAAGAGTATTCCATTTTCCAAGGGAAGAATATTTAATTTTCTGGGGAAAGAGCATTGTATTTTCCGGGGGAAAAGTATTCCATTTTCCAGGGGAAGAGTATTCCATTTTCCAAGGGAAGAGTATTCTATTTTCCAAGGGAAGACTATTCCATTTTCCAAAGTAAGAGCATTGCATGTTCTGTGGGAAAAGTATTTCATTTTTCAATGGAAGAGTATTCCATTAAGAGTATTCCATTTTCCAGGGGAAGAGTGTTCTATGTTCCAGGGGAAGAGTATTCCATTTTACAGGAAAAGAGTATTCCATTTTTGGGGGGGAAAGTATTCCATTTTCCGGTGGAAGAATTTTCCATTTTCCAAGGAAAGAGTATTCCATATTCCAGAGAAAGAGCATTCTACTTTCTGGGGCAAGAGTATTCCATTTTCCAAGGGAAGAGCATGGCATTTTCCTGGGGATAAGTATTCCACTTTTGAAGGAAAGAGTATTCCATTTTCCAAGGGAAGAATATTTAATTTTCTGGGGAAAGAGCATTGTATTTTCCGGGGAAAAGTATTCCATTTTCATGGGGAAGAGTATTCCATTTTCCAGGGAAAGAGTATTCCATTTTCTAGGGAAAGAGTATTCAATTTTTTGTGGGAAAGTGTTCCATTTTCGAGTTGAAGAGTTTTCCATTTTCCAAGGGAAGAGGATTCCATTTTCCAGGGAAAGAGCATTCTATTTTCTGGGGCAAGAGTATTCCATTTTCCAAGGGAAGAGTATTCTATTTTCCAAGGGAAGACTATTCCATTTTCCAAAGTAAGAGCATTGCATGTTCTGTGGGAAAAGTATTTCATTTTGCAATGGAAGAGTATTCCATTAAGAGTATTCCATTTTCCAGGGGAAGAGTGTTCTATGTTCCAGGGGAAGAGTGTTCTATGTTCCAGGGGAAGAGTATTCCATTTTACAGGAAAAGAGTATTCCATTTTTGGGGGGGAAAGTATTCAATTTTCCAGAGGAAGAACATTCCATTTTCCAAGGGAAGAGTATTCCATATTCCAAGGGAAGAGTATTCCATTTTCCAGATGAAGAACATTCCATTTCCAAGAGAAGAGTATTCCATTTGCCAAAGGAAGAGCATTGCATGTTCTGTGGGGAAAATATTTCCTTTTCCAAGGGAAGAGTATTCCATTTTCAAGGGGAAGAGTATTTCATTTTCTAATGAAAAAGTGAAGAACTTTTAAAATGTAGGAATCATAGCATTTGTAGTACTTCCTATGATGGCGTGTAAGAGGCGTTTTCTGTTAGGCATTACTCTCTTTATTTTCCCTTCTGCAATTTCAGAAAACCATCGTGTATTTTCTCCTTATTCTCATCCTGTATCATCACAACGACCGAATGTCAGACCGTAAGTACAGTGTGCATTGATTGATTTGGTGAAACACTGCGAGGTCCTTTAATGCTAGTAGAGCACAATAAAATTACTTGTGATGCAAAAATTTTTATTAGCCACAGCGTGAATGCCCACTTTTAGGCCACGCAAATATAAAACACTAGAAGCCATCTCACGCCCCTCTAAGCTTCCACATTTACCGTATACTGTATATTGGACCTAAAGGTCAAAAGTGTTTGTAAATAAGTCTCCTGGCTGCCAAATCCCAGCAGGTTGCATCATGTCAGGCACTGCTAAATCTTTTCTCCTCTTACATGCAAGCCCAAGATTTCTTTGTTAGCTCAGGTGATGGTCAGCAATCCCAGATCTTCTTGGATGCAATCGTCTCTCCTTCCCCTGAACTAGCTTCCTTCCATCACAATGTCCACGTGGAACTAACCGCCCCATAGTCATGATTAAAGTGTTCACCTTTTCTGAAAAAAAGGATAAGGCAAACTAACACTGACCGTACAACCCTCCCCTCCACAACCCCTTGTCCTGTTGTACTTACCTCCAGGGATGCTGAGCTGTCATTACCCAAGTAGCAGGTCTACCGGTCCATGGATTTGAAATCCCCACTCATTACCTTCTACTCTAAGCAGTGCTTCTGGGATGCAGCAGAGCGATTCACTGTGCAGGAGCTGACCAATCAGAATCACTCTGGTCCATCCCGGAGGCACTGCACATGGAAGACAGAAAAGAGTTGAGATAGAGAGGACTAGGAGTGGGCCAACATCCCTGTGTACAATATACAGAGAGCAAGGTTCCCCCTTGTGGGATTTTAAAGGCCCTGGTGGTGATATATCACCTACAAACAGTATGCGTGATATGTATAAAAATAGAAATTTATTATATTATATACAATTCAAAAAATAAACAATAGATAATTGATAAGAAAAGTGTGGCTAATACAATTGCACATCAACATGACACAGTGGCTAGATGCTGTAAGGGGTCCTAGGACACCACATGGTAGAGATGGAGTGTAGGCTCCACATCCAACGCGTTTCAGAAATTGCTTCCTTCTTCAGGGGTGTATCAATAGATGAAAGTATTCATACTAAAAATGCAAATAGATACATTTTAAACAAATACAGCTCATGAAGACATGAACAGTATGGCCTTTGTCTATTATGGAACCAAGTCCAAAAACAGACTTACATGTTGACAATGGGAAATCGCATACATAGGGTATGCAAATTTTAAAAAAGCCAGATCCAGCCAGGGTTAACCCATGAGCCAAAACCACTCACCATCACCGGGGCTTAATAAAAGGACGCCCAGCGAGGCCAGAAAGACGGAACGAGCCCAGCAGGGCTGATGTGCAGCAGAGAGGTCCTTAGATTCTGAGTGGTGTGGCTGCTGAGCAAAAAAGCAGGTACAGGGGGTCCCCTAGTTACAAACATCCGACTTACAAATGACTCCTACTTACAAACGGAAGGAGACAACAGGAAGTGAGAGGAAATCTACCCCTAGGAAGGGAAATTCTCTCCTGTAAGAGCTATTTTGGGGAAAAGGTGTCTCCACTGATGCTTTATCACCAAGGCTTGTTTCCACAACAACCCAAAATTTTCAAAATCCAATTGTCATTGGGACAGAACGTAAGGGGAAATCTTCTGAACAGGGGCACAGACAGCAAAACAAACCTTACAGGGGTGTTAACCCTTCCCTATGCTATCCAAAAAGCTTAAAAATATTTTTTTGGGCTGGAGCTACACTTAAAAAATGTACCTGTTCCGACTTACAAACAGATTCAACTTAAGAACAAACCTACAGTCCCTATCTTGTTTGTAACTCGGGGACCCCCTGTATATGTATAAGTGATATGAAACAACAAATTTAAGCTGTAGAAACATAACACGAACAAGAATACTGCTTGCAAAGATAGAAAAATATCAACAGGGGGGAAAGTTTTAAACTGGCCTAGGCAGGTATACGTCTTCATAAATGTAAATGTACCCATGAAATCATAATACATACAGTGCCTTGCGAAAGTATTCGGCCCCCTTGAACTTTTCAACCTTTTGCCACATTTCAGGCTTCAAACATAAAGATATAACATTTTTATTTTTTGTGAAGAATCACCAACAAGTGGGACACAATTGTGAAGTGGAACGAAATCTATTGGATTGTTGAAACTTTTTTAACTAATAAAAAAATGAAAAGTGGGGCGTGCAAAATTATTCGCCCCCCTTGCGTTAATACTTTGTAGAGCCACCTTTTGCTGCGATTACAACTGCAAGTCGCCTGGGGTATGTCTCTATCAGTTTTGCACATCGAGAGACTGAAATTCTTGCCCATTCTTCCTTGCAAAACAGCTCGAGCTCAGTGAGGTTGGAAGGAGAGCGTTTGTGAACAGCAGTTTTCAGCTCTTTCCACAGATTCTCGATTGGATTCAGGTCTGGACTTTGACTTGGCCATTCTAACACCTGGATACGTTTATTTGTGAACCATTCCTTTGTAGATTTTGCTGTATGTTTGGGATCATTGTCTTGTTGGAAGATAAATCTCCATCCCAGTTTCAGGTCTTTTGCAGACTCCAACAGGTTTTCATCCAGAATGGTCCTGTATTTGGCTGCATCCATTTTCCCCTCAATTTTAACCATCTTCCCTGTCCCTGCTGAAGAAAAGCAGGCCCAAACCATGATGCTGCCACCACCATGTTTGACAGTGGGGATGGTGTGTTGAGTGTGATGAGCTGTGTTGCTTTTTACGCCAAACATATAGTTTTGCATTGTGGCCAAAAAGTTTGATTTTGGTTTCATCGGACCAGAGCACCTTCTTCCACATGTTTGGTGTGTCTCCCAGGTGGCTTGTGGCAAACTTTAGACAAGACTTTTTATGGATATCTTTGAGAAATGGCTTTCTTCTTGCCACTCTTCCATAAAGGCCAGATTTGTGCAGTGTACGACTGATTGTTGTCCTATGGACAGACTCTCCCACCTCAGCTGTAGTTCTCTGCAGTTCATCCAGAGTGATCATGGGCCTCTTGGCTGCATCTCTGATCAGTCTTCTCCTTGTCTGAGCTGAAAGTTTAGAGGGACAGCCAGGTCTTGGTAGATTTGCAGTGGTCTGATACTCCTTCCATTTAAAAAAAGGGTCGCTTGAACAGTGCTCCTTGGGATGTTTAAAGCTTTGGAAATCTTTTTGTATCCAAATCCGGATTTAAACTTCTCCACAACAGTATTACGGACCTGCCTGGTGTGTTCCTTGGTCTTCATGATGCTCTCTGCGCTTTCAACAGAACCCTGAGACTATCACAGAGCAGGTGCATTTATACAGAGACTTGATTACACACAGGTGGATTCTATTTATCACCATCAGTCATTTAGGACAACATTGGATCATTCAGAGATCCTCGCTGAACTTCTGGAGTGAGTTTTCTGCACTGAAAGTAAAGGGGCCGAATAATTTTGCACGCACCACTTTTGAGTTTTTTATTTGCTAAAAAAGTTTAAAATATCCAATAGATTTCGTTCCACTTCACAATTGTGTCCCACTTGTTGGTGATTCTTCACAAAAAATTAAAATTTTATATCTTTATGTTTGAAGCCTGAAATGTGGCAAAAGGTTGAAAAGTTCAAGGGGGCCGAATACTTTTGCAAGGCACTGTATATGGGCTCGGTAATCAAAGACAAAAACACATGGAAGAGGGAGAAGAGTGGGGATTTCAAATCCCTGGCCCACTTGACCGGCTGCATGGGAACTGACAGCTCCGCATGTTGCCAGGTTGCCTACAAGTTGGGATTTGTTGAATGTTAGTAATTTATTCTGCCCAGGTGGGGAAGGGGTTAACATTTTAGGTCTCCTTTCAATAAGGGGTGCATGGTAGATTTTGACGTATCAAAAGAACAGGGCCTGTAAAGCACTATGCGGTATTAAAGAGGAAGTAAACCCTGGTGGGTTTTACTTCCTCTTTATTTCCCTGCAAAGGTAAAGCATAATGAGCTACTATGCATCACATAGTAGCCCATTATGTGTCACTTACCTGAAACCAAAAGCCGCGATGTCAACGTTGTCCCCACTAGCAGCGAGCGTCCATCTTCGCCCCTCTTCCTTCCGGGGCCGCAAACTCCGGCTCTGTGACTGGCTGGAGTCGCGTGATGTCACTCCCGCGGATGCGCGCGGGAGCCGCCAGTCACAGCATGACTCCTATTAGAAACGGCATGATGTGCCCTTTTCTAAAGTGCGCATGCGCCGATGATATCGGCACATGCGCCATAGTCATTGGCACTCAGCTTTTTCGTAAATATCTCCTAAACCGTGGAGGTTTATGTGATATTTCCAGCACCTACAGGTAAGCCTTAATATAGGCTTACCTGTAGGTAAAAGTGGTTGTACAGGGTGTACCGGGTGTACCGGGTGTACCATGATGGCCGTGAGGGAACGTGACTTTGGTTGCACTTTCTGATGGGTAGCGGCTTTCTGATAGAACACCGGCACAGAGATTTCCTGGCCAAGAGATTTCCTGGCCAAGAGATGGAAGTAAACAAATGGGTGCAGACGCTGGTCACATCATTATCCAAATATGACAATTACATAGCAAACAGGCAGAGCTGTCTCAATGCATGGGCACCCCTGGGCAGTGCCCAGGGGCCCCAGGTGCATGGGGGCTCCATGATAATCTTACATTACATCATGCTGTCCTGGATTTTCCGGGACAGTAACACTTTTTACTAAGATGTCCCTGGATAGCTGTGTCCTGGACAGCATCCCAAAACCTGTACTGTGCCCTCCTGATCCCAGGATTGTGCCCTCCAGAACCCCCCATGTACTGTGCATTTCTGCCTCCCCTCCTGTACTGTGCCCTTTTTGTTGATTAGTCTTTGATTTTTGGCATGTTTTCTTATTGTTTAACATCAATAAAGTACTGATATATGTTTAATTCCATCAATTATTTATACTTTAATTCTTGAGAGCAGGTGCATAAATTGGGGCAGACTGGTGGGGGGCCCCAGTGCCTCACTTTGCCCAGGGGCCCATGATGCTTGCCCCATAACGCTATGTCTGGCGCAAACCTAACACATCACATCACCCAAAGAACACCATCCCCACTGTGAAACATGGTGGTGGCAGCATCATGCTGTGGGGATGTTTTTCAGCAGTCAGGACTGGGAAACTGGTCAGAGTTGAAGGAAAGACAGATGGTGCTAAATACAGGGATATTCTTGAGCAAAACCTGTATCACTCTATGTGTGATTTGAGGCTAGGACGGAGGTTCACCTTCCAGCAGGACAATGAGCCCAAACACACTGCTAAAGCAACACTTGAGTGGTTTAAGGGGAAACCTGTAAATGTGTTGGAATGGCCTAGTCAAAGCCCAGACCTCAATCCAATAGAAAATCTGTGGTCAGACTTAAAGATTGCTGTTCACAAGCGCAAACCATCCAACTTGAAGGAGCTGGAGCAGTTTTGCAAGGAGGAATGGGCAAAAATCCCAGTGGTAAGATGTGGCAAGATCATAAAGACTTATCCAAAGTGACTTGGAGCTGTGATAGCCGCAAAAGGTGGCTCTACAAAGTATTGACTTTAGGGGGGTGAATAGTTATGCACATTGACTTTTTCTGTTATTTTGTCCTATTTGTTGTTTGCTTCACAGTAATAAAAAAAAAATTCTTCAAAGTTGTGGGCATGTTCTGTAAATTAAAGGATGCAAATCCCCAAACAATCCATGTTAGTTCCAGGTTGCGAGCCAACAAAACATGAAAAATGCCAAGGGTGGGTGAACACTTTTGCAAGGCACTGTATATATTAAAGTTTTTTCCTATATATTGCACTTAGTTGGCGCCCTCTGCTGCCTCCTTTTATAAATGCTTTCTGAAGAGCGATCTGAACGCAGATCATTCTTAAGAGTTCAGAGTGTATAAAATGCCTAATTCTTTCAGAAACTGTCACAGTTCTAGCAACAGGTTCTAAAAGTGTTAATGACAAAAACTACTTCAGTATGGTGCTTGTGTCAGGAAACTTTGCAAAACCGTTGCAAGGCTTTCCTGAAGTTACTAGACCCAGGGACCATACCGCCAGCAAAAAAGGTGTTGGGACATCTTTATTGAATTCCCTGTATGTTTTTCCCTGTCTTTCTCTATTTTCCTCTGACTCTACTCCACTGAAAGGTGAGATACAAGTGCCTTTCCATGTTGAGCGTTTACATTTCTAAAAGGTAAATGGATGAACTTTACTACTAGTATCATATATACTTATCATATTCTATATTTCTTTTTTCATAGTGCTGAATCGGTGGATTTTGCTTCAAGCACACCTCAGAAGAAAACAAATGTAAGTATGGCTAATATTTGCTTTAGGCCCTGTTCACACTTCAGTGCATCGGAAATTGCGCTAAAATCACAGCAAAACGCGCAATACACGTTTGGGGTGCCATTCATCCTAATGGCTCCCCAAAGGCGCTAAGAACGTGGGTGTTTTGTCACGCCCAAAATCATGCTGTTTGAAAAAGTCTGCTCCAAAAAAAGGTACAGGGAGGTAGTTTGGCGCATTTTTGAAGCGGAGGGCACCCCTTTCAAATGAATGGTGTCGCTCCAAAAAATAAAAAAATAAAGCTAGAAAAACATGATCACTAGACGTGAACGAGGCCTTAAAACGGTATTAAACCCAAAAGCAAATATTTGTTATCCTGCAGCTTACAAATCCTTAGATGTGGTGGCTGCATTCGTTTTATTTTTTAGGCTTTCTTTCCCTTATTTTCACCTGGTGATTTGGCCAGTAAGTCTGTTGTTTTTCAACAGAACAAGCGCTCCTGAAAATGTAGCAGACAAACCATTTACCACTGGTAAAACCTTTATCCCAAAAAGAACAAAACTGTTTGCTGTAACTAATTATCAGTGGCTGGTGATATATTTTATTTGGGGGGGGGGGGGGGGGGGGCGGGGCGGCAATCAGTGCACAGTCACCCTTCCCCTCCCGGTCGGGTCACCCGCACACCCCCCTTGGTCGCTCGGTTAGTCACCCGCAACACTTACCCCAGGCAGCACTTCCCTCCTTGCCATGCGTCTTCTCCTTGGCATCACGGCAGTGTCCTCGTTATGTGTCTCCTCCTCAGCATCATGGCGGTGTCCTTGCGGTGCGTCTCCTCCCTCGGCCAATAGGGTAGTTTCTTCTTTTGGCCAATAGGGAAATCTGGACCTGCTTCCTGATTGGCTGGGAGGCAGAATATTCATTCGCTATTGTCACATAACTGGGTGGGCTTCGGGCACAGTCCACTGCGCCCCGAGCCTGCCCTTTTTTGAAGCCTATTAGAGCTCCAGGCTCTGCTCATGTGCTTCAAAAAAAAAAATCCCCCATTGGAATCCATGCGTCCGGCGCCATGCATGTAGATTAGGTGGCCGGACGGATGGATGGGGGGGGGGGGGCAGCGCCTGTGCGCCCCCTATAGACAGGCCGCCACTGCTGATTATAAAGTGTAAGTTGGAGTTTGGCAGTTTGTTAGTGTATCCTCTTCAAGACCGCAATATTTATGTATACCTTGCGGCTTTTAAGTGGTTTACTGGAGTTATGACTGAAGCTATCAGCCATATCCCCAATATGTTTTTTTTTATGAGTAAGCACTAACGTTAGTGCGAAACGTCAGCTCTCTTTTGTCTGCTGTTATCTTTGATTTTGATGTGAATTTTTCCAAATAGACAAGGCTATTTTTCAAGAGCGCGGCTGTCCAGAACCAATTCCTGTTCATTGCTACTAGCAATTGCCAGCACCTATGGCTTCCGAACCGAGAGGAATTCTACTTCCTGTCTGTCTAAAACTCCTGGAGCGGTGATATTTCTCCCTCTATGTTTTTTTTTAGCGTTTTTTTTTTTTTAGCCGGCGGCTGGCTTTCTAGTGAAAGTGGTCCAAGCGGCTCATGAGCCGCTGGAACGCTTTCAGAAGCAGCCGGGGGGCGGGGGGTGTGGGGGGACAAACCCACCCCCCTCCCGTCGCTCGTTGGCGTTTCTCAGGCTTACAGTTTTTACCAGCGCACCCAAAAAACGTTTACAACGATTTCTCGGCTGGTCACAGAGGAGTTAAAAGACCAGGTTATCTTTGATCGCCTCTATGGCCTTGGAGGACCATAAAGAGGACCTGTCATCCTTATTACTATTACAGGGGATGTTTACATTCCTTCTAATAGGAATAAAAGTGATTAAAAAAAATTAAAAAAAGGGACAGTGTAAAAAAAAAAAATGAGAAAAATAAATAAATTTCAAAGCATCCCCTTCCCTCCGTCAGAGGCAAACACACTCACACTGCTCTGAGCCTCTGAAGCAGCTGGTGGAGACCGACGAAACCGGTCAGGCTATCCCATGGTCCACCTTTGCCCCTTTTGACCAGAGGACACCATTTCATCATCTATGGCTTGGCAAACCCTGCAAGGAATGGATTTCCAACTTATCCCTGCTATATTGCTGTTCCGAGGGACACGATGAGTATACTTATCAATCATAAGTTGTAACTACTATACCTTGTTTGGGACTGTATTCCTTGGATTACAAATGGTCCTTTAGAGACCGGGATTGGCAGTTTGTTACAAAGCCTCATTGTGGATTTCCAGTAGAGTACGGGGGGGGGGGGGGGATTTCAGGACATGGTATAATCTACAGCCCTATATTCAATGTGGCAACCTTGATCTACAGACTGTGCATTTAATCCTGATTATTGTACCTCCTCTGGACCACTGTTACTGTCACATGTTTCTTCAGCTACCTTCTTATCTGTACATTGGCTATCATTGAGGTCAAGTACTACCTTATCCCTGTACTATTCCCCAAGGAAACAAAGTCCCATCTTTCAACGGTTCAGGATCAGTTTCCATCAGTCCCTTGTAGGAGCATTAGCCAATTACTTGGCTTTTGTGTATATACTGTACACACATACATGTATCCCTCTGTGTTGGTTCAGTACTCTGAGGGTGCAAGCATTACAAGTAGTTATCAGATGCCATAGATTCCAATTGTTATATACAAGGTCAATGAATATGGTTATGAGAGTTGGACATGGAGTTTTACCTGTATGAATGTCACATTTGAATGATTTGGATTTTAAATGTTGGCTTTTCTATGCATTTGATACAATTAAATAATTTTTTTTTTTTGCAATTTCAATGTGTACAGTGGGCTGTGTGTTTTTTAGATATACATTGGGTTGGTAGAGCTCATACAGGTCTTTTATTTTGAGTTATACATTATATGCTTACCGAGAGCTCCCATCCCATTCATCCTCCCCCCCTTTTTCTTTATTTTTAAAAATTTTTTACCACTCTTACAGAGTTATACATTTTGCAGTTCACTATTACGTCTCTAAGGGGCCAGGGCCGGTGCTACCACAAGGCAAACGCCTAGGGCGCACTGCTGCCTAGGGCGCCCGGCCACTGGTGTTCCCACTCTCTTCTCTCTGAAGCAAGCAGCTAAGTCTCAGCATCAGCAGGCAGCTGCCGCTCTGTTCGCACATAGTGTCAGAGGAGCAGCGATGGAGGACTGCATCTGTGTCCCAACTCCTGAATGAATGGAAGCAAGCAAGCATTCATTGATGGGCACTGATGAGGCTGCATTTGATGGGTGCTGGTGAGGCTGCATTTGATGGGCGCTGGTGAGGCTGCATTGAAGGGCGCTGGTGAGGCTGCATTGAAGGGCGCTGGTGAGGCTGCATTGATAGGCACTGGTGAGGCTGCTTTTGATGGGCGCTGGTGAAGCTGCATTTGATGGGCGCTGGTGAGGCTGCATTTGATGGGCGCTGGTGAGGCTGCATTTGATGGGCGCTGGTGAGGCTGCATTTGATGGGCGCTGGTGAGGCTGCATTTGATGGGCGCTTCATTAAAAAAGTGGCGTATATATGGGCAGGGCAAGTGGGGTGGAGCCAAAGGAGAGCGGCAAAAGGAGGTTTAGCCTAGGGTGTCAAAAATTGTTGCACCAGCCCTGTAAGGGGCAGTACCTAGAGGGACCCTTGATCTTTGTTTCTAGAAGCGAACACATACATAAGTCGCAAGTGCATACGTAAACGGTGTTCATAGCACACATGTGGGGTATCGCCGCGAACATTAGGGGGAGAGCAATAATTCTAGCACTAGACCTCCTCTGTAACTCTAAACTGGTAACCTGTAAAAAATTTTAAAGCATCGCCTATGGAGATTTTTACAGTAGTTTGTCGCCATTCCACGAGTGTGCGCAATTTTAAAGCATAACATGTTAGGTATCTATTTACTCGGCATAACATCATCTTTCATATTTTACAAAAAAATTGGGGTATATATTGTATTTTGTTTTTTTAAATTGATTAAAGTGTATTTTCCCCCAGAAAATTGCGCTTGAAAAACTGCTGCTCAGGGTCTCTGCTAATAAAAAAATATATAATGTTTGGGGGTTATAAGTGATTTTCAAACAAAAAATACCGATTTAAGCTTGTAAATAAAAAGTGCCAGAAAAGGCCTGGTCAGCAAGTGGGCGTCTAAATCTTCTAGTATATTCAACACTCCCCTTCCCCTCAGACTGACAATGCTGCTGTCCAAAGGCGCCCCCTGTGCTCCTACCTCCAGAGTGGGAGCGCTCTAATACAGGAGGTGTGTTACTGGTCAGATCACCAGGGGGAAACAGAGGGAGAAAAATGCCTAAAGAATGAAAACGAATGCAGCCCCCACATTTGATTGGTAAGCTGCAATATAGTACATTTTTGGTTTTGAGTTTAGTACCACTTTGATGTACACAGTGTACTTTTATTGATTTACAATATTATGTTTTCCTAGTTTACTATTGCTGCACCAACCAGACTGTCACTGATAAGCTCACCCCGTGAGAGATGCCTAGGTGAGTTCATACAGTTTCTATGTTGGAGTATGATGGTGGAGAATAAACAAATCAAAGTATTTTTACACTCCTTTTATTACATTTTGACATTTTTTTAGAGATTTATATTGAAATCTGATAAATCTCTGTTTATATTGGTTATGTTACTTTACCCGGTCACTTCAATTACTGCACACGTTATACAGTATATAGATAGCTATAGCCACTTTAATTATCAGTAGGCGTAGCGGGCCACCATTTTTGGGCAGAACAAGTTTTGACCTTTTTAGATCCTGGGTAATGTAGATTAGGGATGCCACCTGTCCAGGTTTCACCCTGGGTAATGTAGATTTGGGCTGCCACCTCTCCAGGTTTCACCCTGGGTAATGTAGATTAGGGATGCCACCTGTCCAGGTTTCACCCTGGGTAATGTAGATTAGGGTTGCCACCTGTCCAGGTTTCACCCTGGGTAATGTAGATTAGGGTTGCCACCTATCCAGGATTCATCATGTGTCCGGGTTTCAGTCCGCCTGAAACCCAGACACATTATTCAGACGGGGCTGTGGCTCCCCAAGTAACCAAGATAGTCTCCCACAAATCTGTTGCCCCGGGAGCTGCAGGTGGCTGACTGGGGGCAGGTTCCACATCACTGAAGGGTGAGGTGATGTCATCAAGAGCAATTTGGCTACCCCCACTGTTCACTGTGGCGCAATATGAGCGCCGCATTACTACTCTCCTTGGGGCACTCAAAGGTGTCCCAGGTCTTTTATAATCTGATAACGTTCACTACGGGGAAAAAAAAAATTGCCCTGTGCCGCTAAAGTGTTCAGGTTTGGTGTGAAGAAGAGGTGGCAACCCTAATGTAGATCAGCAATTAAATGTGTTAATTGCCACCCC
Organism: Lithobates septentrionalis; assembly: GCA_037952835.1. Lineage (NCBI taxonomy): Eukaryota > Metazoa > Chordata > Amphibia > Anura > Ranidae > Lithobates > Lithobates septentrionalis. Next base: position 699,066 of record JBBDGP010003132.1, on the reverse strand, counting down.
TGGTGCAGACTATTGATTACATAAGCAATGTACTGTATACATTGTTTCAGGCAAAGTTTTACCTGCCCTATGACATCTTAGGCTCCGCTCACATCTATGCAGGTGTAGCAGTGCATGTGCGATTCTGCTTGTTGTGTTTAGGACAGCCCATTCATTTCAGTGGGCTTCACTACTCGCTAAAATCACACAAAAGTGCACAACTGTAGGAGGGGCTTGGGATTGGCGCCAAGAACACAAGTCCCTGCCCCACTCCTCTCCTTGCTTGAACAGTGACCCTCCTGCTGAGGCTGTACCCTCTGCCATCTTGTGCCCACTCCATGCCAGAGGACATTCCCCATGACTATGCTCCGGGGGGGCGAAGTGAAATACATTGGGGGAATGGCCTGGTGGAGCCCAGGCTGAGGTTGTCTCTCTCATACCCCCATAGGACTCCGTGGATGTGCGGCATCAGTGATCTTTCCTCTTTCCAGACATTCCCAGCCACTGACCTTTATATCCCCAAAGGAAGGAATTTCCACACATAAATAGAGCTGCTGCACTTTACTGGTGATACTTGGAAAATGGTACAAACCATCGCATCACACCGACATACTATCCGGGGTTACTTGACAGTACATTGTCCATCATCTGCAGTGGACGGTCTGTGACAGTCATATGTGAAAGCATCTTGCAGCACTTTCAGTAAGCCATCTTCCCTAACATTCTTTCCCTCCACTCACAGGGATAGGATCTCTGCAGTCACCTCCTCCATGGGTAAACATCTCCCGGGACCCTCCAGTGGAATAGCCTCACTCCGGGCCTGACCTACAAGGCCTCTCTCAACCCGCCCTAGCCCCCTCCTCCATAAGGGTCGGGAAGTCCACAGCCGGCTCTCCTGGGTGCAGGTCTATCTCTCTCCTCCCCTGTCCAGGGCCTCCACTTGCTGGCTCCACCTGTCCAGATGTGGGGTGTTCGATTCCCATGCCCCAACTACACTAGGGCTTCTCCTAACATGGCTTATATCTTGGTCACCCATTACATCACTATGGGAGGGCTCTAACTAAAAGGGGTCTAGCACCTGCTGACACTGCTTTCTGTAACCAGACACTATTCTGGAACAGAGCCACCTGGTGGCATATTAGCTAGCTGCACCTGCCTACTTTACCCTTTTTATTTCGCACCAAAACACATGGTACCTTGTTGCCCTGAGTTTTGGCGCATGTTTTCTCGCATGCTTAAGGGTGCCATTAAGAATCAATGTGAGCATATATACCCAATGTGCGGCGCTACACATTAGCACCGCGGATTGGGTATATATGTTCACATTGTCACATTTTGAGGAAGTGGTGAGTGCTGGCAGCTATTTTTGAGGTTTTATTTAAAATTTTTTTGTTTTGAGTTTTTAGTTTTGGCAGCTTACAAGGTTTATACATATATTAAAAATCAATGGCACCATTTGTGCTTGCAAAAGGGATGCACCTTTTTTTGTGCATTGTGGGAACATGCACAATTTTGCGCTTGTTCACACAACATACAAATGTGAATCTAACCTTACAAAGAATATTTTCTAAAGTTTACTTGTTTATTTGTAGTAAGCAATCTTTCATTTTACAGGTCACATCCCCCACAAAATGAATACTACAGGCTCATTAAGGTAAACAATTAACAATAAAGGTAAACGAGTTGATGTTGGTTTGGTTTGGTTTAATAGATGTAGTGATCTTAAAACTGAACTCCAGGAATTCAGCCACTTTATAAAATGTGGTGGCATACCTTGAGTTAAGTCCAGCGAGGTGGATACCACCATCTCTGAAATTTACGTTTTTTACGTAAAATCCGACTGTGTGTACGCTTCATCGGACAATTGTTGTCGGACTTTCAGCGGTCAAATATTGGATGGCAGGCTTTCAAATTTTCAGCGGACAAATGTGTGTTGTCGGATTTTCCGAGCGTGTGTACACAAGTCCGTCGGACAAAAGCCCAAAGTACAAACACGCATGCTCGGAAGCAAGGACGAGCCAGAAGCAGTCGGTCTTGTAAACTAACGTTCGTAATGGAGAATTAACATTCGTGACGCGGCAAATTATAAAATCTAGAAATGCAGCGCACAATTCTCTTCTTCTTTAATGGGATAATAATGAAGCTGCTTTGCTGGTGATACTGATGGAGTTATTGCAAAAGAATTTTCAAAGGCTTTTTTTTTCTAGAATAATATTATGCTTTTTTTTTTTTTTTTTCGGCAAGTTAACGCATCACCATTATCCCGTAGTTTTTAAGATCAAAGATACAACTATGTTGGTGTCCCTTGTCAATGTTGCATTGTATTTTTTCTAAATGTAACTGCCGACTCCCAAACTGTCATTTGAAGTAAAACACATAGCCAAGTATTATTCTACACAATTTTTTTATTGTGCATTAAAAAAAGAAAACAAATAAAATTAGACATGCTATCTGCCAATAGAACTTAACCAAAAACTGCATTCTATGCATCCAAAAATATAGAAAATATACCAAATCAAATCATTATTATTCAACCAAAAAAATAATGTCAAAGCAATAACTCCAAGACCAATAATAAATAACACGTTATCTCCTCCGATTCCGCAACATGGCTGGTTGACGAACGGCCGTTCAGAAATGAACTGAAAAGTGCGAAATAAAAAACGCGAAATGAAAAGTGCGAATCAACACTCACCAAACTTCTACTAACACAAAATTAGCAGAAAGAGCCCAAAGGGTGGCGCTAAAGAGCTGAAAAACAACGTAGTACGTCGCTACGTTCGTATTTGTTGGCCAACAATTGTGTGCCGTGTGTATGCAAGACAAGTTTGGGCCAACGTCCCAAAAAGTCCACGGTTTTGTTGGCCAACAATCCGATCGTGTGTACGGGGCTTTATATACAACGAAAAATCAAATACATAAAATAAATTAAATGTTCCAAATAGTCCAAAAAAAGATATGATGAAATGATCCTCCAAAAATACCTCTCATAGAGTGCTCCATGACCACCACACAGAGACTCCCTCCCGCTTACCGATAGGATATGACTAATATTATATTTGGCTTGTATTGGTTACTCCCTCACAAAATGTTTCCATTTTTACCAGCAAGACGTGAGTTGTGACGAAACGTGTAGGGTAGAGCCTTTTTTTTTTTTACAGAAGGGAGGAGATATTGTGATCTCTATTCAGTTTTGGATTTTTTTTATACAGCACTGATTGTTTTTTTTATTCCTGTAAGAGCATTTTGTAGAATTTATTAACCACTTGACGACCGCCTCACGCCGATGTACGTCGGCAAAGTGGCACGGACAGGCAAAATCACGTACATGGTACGTGATTTGCCTTCCGCGGGTGGGGGGTCCGATCGGACCCCCCCGGTGCCCGAGGCGGTCGTCGTTTGTCCAGCGGCGATTGGTGGTGAGGGGGAGACCATCCGTTCGTGGCCCCCCCCTCGCGACCGCCGCCGGCCAATCGAATCATTCCTTTGCTGCTGTATGCTAAACAGCAGCAAAGGAAATGATGTCATCTCTCCTCGGCTCGGTAATTTCCGTTCCGGCCCGAGGAGAGAAGACATCAATGTGACTGCACCAACACACACACACACAGTAGAACATGCCAGGCACACAAAACACCCCGATCCCCCCCCCGATCGCCCCCCGATCCCCCTCCCCAATCACCCCCCCCCTGTCACAAACTGACACCAGCAGTTTTTTTTTTTTTTTTTTTGTTTTTTTTTCTGATTACTGCATAGTGTCAGTTTGTGACAGTTACAGTGTTGGGACAGTTACTGTTACCCCCCTTTAGGTCTAGGGTACCCCCCTAACCCCCCCTAATAAAGTTTTAACCCCTTGATCACCCCCTGTCACCAGTGTCACTAAGCGATCATTTTTCTGATCGCTGTATTAGTGTCGCTGGTGACGCTAGTTAGGGACATAAATATTTAGGTTCGCCGTCAGCGTTTTATAGCGTCAGGGACCCCCATATACTACCGAATAAATGTTTTAACCCCTTGATTGCCCCCTAGTTAACCCTTTCACCACTGATCACCGTATAACCGTTACGGTTGACGCTGGTTAGTTTGTTTATTTTTTATAGTGTCAGGGCACCCGCCGTTTATTACCGAATAAAGGTTTAGCCCCCTGATCGCCCGGCGGTGATATGCGTCGCCCCAGGCGTCAGATTAGCGCCAGTACCGCTAACACCCACGCACGCAGCATACGCCTCCCTTAGTGGTATAGTATCTGAACGCATCAATATCTGATCCGATCAGATCTATACTAGCGTCCCCAGCAGTTTAGGGTTCCCAAAAACGCAGTGCTAGCGGAATCAGCCCAGATACCTGCTAGCACCTGCGTTTTGCCCCTCCGCCCGGCCCAGCCCACCCAAGTGCAGTATCGATCGATCACTGTCACTTACAAAAGACTAAACGCATAACTGCAGCGTTCGCAGAGTCAGGCCTGATCCCTGCGATCGCTAACAGTTTTTTTGGTAGTATTTTGGTGAACTGGCAAGCACCAGCCCCAGGCAGGGTCAGGTTAGCGCCAGTACCGCTAACACCCACGCACGCAGCATACGCCTCCCTTAGTGGTATAGTATCTGAACGGATCAATATCTGATCCGATCAGATCTATACTGGCGTCCCCAGCAGTTTAGGGTTCCCAAAAACGCAGTGTTAGCGGAATCAGCCCAGATACCCGCTAGCACCTGCGTTTTGCCCCTCCGCCCGGCCCAGCCCAGCCCACCCAAGTGCAGTATCGATCGATCACTGTCACTTACAAAAGACTAAAACGCATAACTGCAGCGTTCGCAGAGTCAGGCCTGATCCCTGCGATCGCCAACAGATTTTTTGGTAGCGTTTTGGTGAACTGGCAAGCGCCAGCGGCCTAGTACACCCCAGTCGTAATCAAACCAGCACTGCAGTAACACTTGGTGACGTGGCGAGTCCCATAAGTGCAGTTCAAGCTGGTGAGGTGGCAAGCACAAGTAGTGTCCCGCTGCCACCAAAAAGACAAACACAGGCCCGTCGTGCCCATAATGCCCTTCCTACTGCATTCGCCAATCCTAATTGGGAACCCACCGCTTCTGCAGCACCCGTACTTCCCCCATTCACATCCCCAACCAAATGCAGTCGGCTGCATGAGAGGCATTTTCTTTATGTCCTCCCGAGTACCCCTACCCAGCGAACGCCCCCAAAAAAGATATTGTGTCTGCAGCTAGCGCGGATATAGGCGTGACACCCGCTATTATTGTCCCTCCTGTCCTGACAATCCTGGTCTTTGCATTGGTGAATGTTTTGAACGCTACCATGCACTAGTTGAGTATTAGCGTAGGGTACAGCACTGCACAGACTAGGCACACTTTCACAGGGTCTCCCAAGATGCCATCGCATTTTGAGAGACCCGAACCTGGAACCGGTTACAGTTATAAAAGTTAGTTACAAAAAAAGTGTAAAAAAAAAAAAATATATATATATAAAATAAAAAAAAATAGTTGTCGTTTTATTGTTCTCTCTCTCTCTATTCTCTCTATTGTTCTGCTCTTTTTTACTGTATTCTATTCTGCAATGTTTTATTGTTATTATGTTTTATCATGTTTGCTTTTCAGGTATGCAATTTTTTATACTTTACCGTTTACTGCGCTTTATTGTTAACCATTTTTTTGTCTTCAGGTACGCCATTCACAACTTTGAGTGGTTATACCAGAATGATGCCTGCAGGTTTAGGTATCATCTTGGTATCATTCTTTTCAGCCAGCGGTCGGCTTTCATGTAAAAGCAACCCTAGCGGCTATTTAGCCTCTAGACTGCTTTTACAAGCCGTGGGAGGGAATGCCCCCCCCCCCGTCTTCTGTGTTTTTCTCTGGCTCTCCTGTCTCAACAGGGAACCTGAAAATGCAGCTGGTGATTCAGCCAGCTGACCATAGAGCTGATCAGAGACCAGAGTGGCTCCAAACATCTCTATGGCCTAAGAAACCGGAAGCTACGAGCATTTTATGACTTAGATTTCGCTGGATGTAAATAGCGCCATTGGGAAATTGGGGAAGCATTTTATCACACCGATCTTGGTGTGGTCAGATGCTTTGAGGGCAGAGGAGAGATCTAGGGTCTAATAGACCCCAATTTTTTCAAAAAAGAGTACCTGTCACTACCTATTGCTATCATAGGGGATATTTACATTCCCCGAGATAACAATAAAAATGATTAAAAAAAAATAAAAATGAAAGGAACAGTTTAAAAATAAGATAAAAAAGCAAAAAAATAATAAAGAAAAAAAAAAAAAAAAAAAAAGCACCCCTGTCGCCCCCTGCTCTCGCACTAAGGCGAACGCAAGCGGCGGTCTGTCGTCAAACGTAAACAGCAATTGCACCATGCATGTGAGGTATCACCGCGAAGGTTAGATCGAGGGCAGTAATTTTTGCAGTAGACCTCCTCTGTAAATCTAAAGTGGTAACCTGTAAAGGCTTTTAAAGGCTTTTAAAAATGTATTTATTTTGTTGCCACTGCACGTTTGTGCGCAATTGTAAAGCATGTCATGTTTGGTATCCATGTACTCGGCCTAAGATCATCTTTTTTATTTCATCAAACATTTGGGCAATATAGTGTGTTTTAGTGCATTAAAATTTAAAAAAGTGTGTTTTTTCCCCAAAAAATGCGTTTGAAAAATCGCTGCGCAAATACTGTGTGAAAAAAAAAATGAAACGCCCACCATTTTAATCTGTAGGGCATTTGCTTTAAAAAAATATATAATGTTTGGGGGTTCAAAGTAATTTTCTTGCAAAAAAAAAAAACTTTTTCATGTAAACAATAAGTGTCAGAAAGGGCTTTGTCTTCAAGTGGTTAGAAGAGTGGGTGATGTGTGACATAAGCTTCTAAATGTTGTGCATAAAATGCCAGGACAGTTCAAAACCCCCCCAAATGACCCCATTTTGGAAAGTAGACACCCCAAGCTATTTGCTGAGAGGCATGTCGAGTCCATGGAATATTTTATATTGCGACACAAGTTGCGGGAAAGAGACAATTTTTTTTTTTTTTGCACAAAATTGTCACTAAATGATATATTGCTCAAACATGCTATGGGAATATGTGAAATTACACCCCAAAATACATTCTGCTGCTTCTCCTGAGTACAGGGATACCACATGTGTGAGACTTTTTGGGAGCCTAGCCGCGTACGGAACCCCGAAAACCAAGCACCGCCTTCAGGCTTTCTAAGGGCGTGAATTTTTGATTTCTCTCTTGACTGCTTATCACAGTTTCGAAGACCATGAAATGCCCAGGTGGCACAAACCCCCCCCAAATGACCCCATTTTGGAAAGTAGACACCCCAAGCTATTTGATGAGAGGTATAGTGAGTATTTTGCAGACCTCACTTTTTGTCACAAAGTTTTGAAAATTGAAAAAAGAAAAAAAAAAAAGTTTTTTCTTGTCTTTCTTCATTTTCAAAAACAAATGAGAGCTGCAAAATACTCACCATGCCTCTCAGCAAATAGCTTGGGGTGTCTACTTTCCAAAATGGGGTCATTTGGGGGGGTTTTGTGCCACCTGGGCATTCCATGGCCACCGAAACTGTGATAGGCAGTGAAGAGTGAAATGAAAAATTTTCACCCTTAGAAATCCTGAAGGCGGTGATTGGTTTTCGGGGTCCCGTACACGGCTAGGCTCCCAAAAAGTCCCACACATGTGGTATCCCCGTACTCAGGAGAAGTAGCTAAATGTATTTTGGGGTGCAATTCCACATATGCCCATGGCCTGTGTGAGCAATATATCATTTAGTGACAACTTTGTGCAAAAAAAAAAAAAAAATGTGTCACTTTCCCGCAACTTGTGTCAAAATATAAAATATTCCATGGACTCAATATGCCTCTCTGGAAATAGCTTGGGGTTTCTACTTTCCAAAATGGGGTCATTTGGGGGGGTTTTGTGCCACCTGGGCATTCCATGGCCTCCGAAACTGTGATAGGCAGTAAAGAGTGAAATCATAAATTTACGCCCTTAGAAATCCTGAAGGCGGTGATTGGATTTCGGGGCCCCGTACGCGGCTAGGCTCCCAAAAAGTCCCACACATGTGGTATCCCCATATTCAGGAGAAGCAGCAGAATGTATTTTGGGGTGCAATTCCACATAGGCCCATGGCCTGTGTGAGCAATATATCATTTAGTGAGAACTTTTTGTAAATATTTTTTTTTTTTTTTTTGTCATTATTCAATCACTTGGGACAAAAAAAATAAATATTCAATGGGTTCAACATGCCTCTCAGCAATTTCCTTGGGGTGTCTACTTTCCAAAATGGGGTCATTTGGGGGGGTTTTGTACTGCCCTGCCATTTTAGCACCTCAAGAAATGACATAGGCAGTCATAAACTAAAAGCTGTGTAAATTACAGAAAATGTACCCTAGTTTGTAGACGCTATAACTTTTGCGCAAACCAATAAATATACGCTTATTGACATTTTTTTTTACCAAAAACATGTGGCCGAATACATTTTGGCCTAAATGTATGACTAAAATTGAGTTTATTGGATTTTTTTTATAACAAAAAGTAGAAAATATCATTTTTTTCAAAATTTTCGGTCTTTTTCCATTTATAGCGCAAAAAATAAAAACCGCAGAGGTGATCAAATACCATCAAAAGAAAGCTCTATTTGTGGGAAGAAAAGGACGCAAATTTCGTTTGGGTACAGCATTGCATGACCGCGCAATTAGCAGTTAAAGCGACGCAGTGCCAAATTGGAAAAAGACCTCTGGTCCTTAGGCAGCATAATGGTCCGGGGCTCAAGTGGTTAAAGTCATGTTAGTTGGATTTCCCATAAGTGGTGATACTGGTCCGAGAACCGATGCATATTGTGGCGTTCTTGCGGGAGGTAAATGGAAACATTTTGTGAAGGAGTAACCAATACACCGAGATTTGACTCTTTATAATATTCGTCACATCGTTCCAGTAAGCGGGATCGAGTCTCTGTGCAGTGGTGGAGCACTCTATGAGAAGTGATTTTGGAAGATTATCATTTCATCACATTTTTTTTTTTTTGGATTGCAGTATTTGGGACATTTTATTTATTTTATGTGTTTGATTTTTTGTTATGTATTATTTTGTCCCATACCATATTGGTTCATTTGGATTGCAGCGCAGCACAGCACATTATTTATTGTCAGTTCAATCACAGAAGTGAATGAGTTTACTTATTACAAAGTGCTCTGTGATTAGGCAGGAGGAGGGGAAGGGTGGGCGGAGCAGCTGCATACAACACTGAAGCTGCAGGAGCTGGGGTCAGAGCACTGGAAGTATAGCAATAGTTCTGTTCCTAGCGCTAAGTAAAATTACATATTGTTAATTAAACCGATAAGTCCATGAGGTGGCATGCACATCGTTGGACTTAACTCCTAATAATCCAAAACATTATAGAAAGTGACTGAATTCCTGGAGTTCAGCTTTAACATGTGTTATGCCCTTTCTTTTGAGTAAATTACATCTGATTATAGTTCACATTAAAGAAACTCTGTTAACCACTTCAGCCCCGGAAGGTTTTACCCCCTTAATGACCAGGCCATTTTTTTGCGATTCGGCACTGCGTTATTTTAACTGACAACTGCGCGGTCTTACGACGTTGTACCCAAATAAAATGTATGTACTTTTTCCCCCGCAAATAGAGCTTTCTTTAGGTGCTAGTTGATCACCTCTGCGGTTTTTATTTTTTGCGTTTTAAATTTAAAAAAGACCGACAATTTTGAAAAAAAAAACAATATTTTTTACTTTCTGCTATAATACATATCCAATAAAAAAAAAAAAATGTAAAAAAAAAATCAAATTTCTTCATTAATTTAGGTTAATTTAGGTTTGGTAAAAAAAAAAATCCTAATAAGCGTAAGCTGATTGGTTTGCACAAAAGTTATACAAACTATGGGATATTTTTATGGGATCTTTAGTTTTTCTTTTTTTTTTTTTTACTAGTAATGGCGGCGATCAGTGATTTTTAGCGGGACTGTGACATTGCGGCGAACAAGTAGGAGACTTTTGACACTTTTTTGAGAACCAGTGACATTATTACAGTGATCAGTGCTAAAACTGTTTCTGTACTAATGACACTGGCAGGGAAGGGGGTTAACACCAGGGGCAATCACAAGGTTAAGTGTGCCCCTAGGGCAGTGATGGCACCACATTTCCCATGATGCTCATGCACTCTCCAGTGTAGTTGAGCATCATGGGAAATGTAGTTCCAAAACATCTGGGGTGCCAAGGTTCGCCATCACTGCCCTAGGGGGTGCTTGCTAACTGTGTGGGGGATGGACTGACTGGGGGAACACACAGATCCGTGTTCCTGCTTAGCATAGGCAGATCTCCCTTCTGCCTCTCTGGGGAACGAAAGCGGGTGGCCAGCAGACATCGGGACCGCTGGACCCGCTGATGGGCTCCCCTTCTGTCCAATGGGCGGGCGCGCGCCTCAGTATCTATTACACGAAATGACGTGTAGTTACGTGATTTCGCACAACAGAGCCGCCCTGCCGCAGTATATCTGGTTAAAGAGGAGTTCCCATTAAAAAAAAAAAAAAAAAAATTAAAAGTCAGCAGCTACAAATACTGCAGCTGAAGCCCCGCTCGCCTCCCCCTCCGTTCGGCAGCGCCGGCATTGCAACTGTGGGCTCCGGGCTGTGGCTTCACAGCCGGGCACCCACTATGCATGCACGAGCGGCGCCGTGATTGGCCGCTCAGTCACCTGGGACCTGTAATGGGTCCCAGGTGATCGACAAGTGGGAGGGAGCAGAGCCGAGTCCTTCCTGCGCCGAGGGGGAAGTGATGTCACCAGCCCAGGCACTGAAAGAGGCAGACTACGAGGGACCCCCTAGCAACAGGCATTTGGAGGCGAGTTTAAAAAAAAAGTTCCAAATGTTTTGGGTTTTTTTTTAGGAATTTTCATGTATTTTTTATTTTTTGGGTGGAACACCACTTTAAGTGGTTAAAGAACAGACCACAAATTGATTAATAACAGATCACCTTTTAACTGAAGATATACAGTGTGAAAAAAGTGACAAAGACTTTTCTGGACAATTTTATGAAAAATAGATTACAGGGCTATTAAGTAGGGGATGTGTACGGATTATTTTTGGAGAATAAGGATTTAATGTTACGGCGGTTGACATGTACAGGCATCGTCATGTACTTGTACATTGACACCTTCTTCTGGGTTAGGGCTAGTATTGTGCAGTTCATTTCGTTCCAAATTAAAATTCGGACGAATTTTCGTTATTCTGAAATTCGGATGTATCCGAATTAGAACAGTACCCGATTTAAACGAATCCGAAATAACGAAAATCAAAATTCGGACGAAATTTGAATTCTTATCATTATAGAATATTTTTCGAATACGAATAGTTTTCCAATTTCCAAAGAGAATACAATAGAATAGAAAATAAAGTTTATTTTCTATTCTATTTTACTATTTTTGGAAATTGGAAAACTATTTGAATTCGAAAACTATTCCAAATGGATTCAAAAACTTTTCGAATTGGAAAACGATTTGAAATGGATTCGAAAACTAGCAAGCAGCCCTGATCCTCCTCTTCTCGGGTCCCTCATCGGCACTCCTGGCCCCTCCCTCCAACCGAGTGCCCCCAGAGCAAGCAGCTTGCAATGGGGGCACCCGTGCCACAGCTCTGCATGTCCATTCACACAAAAAAGCCGCAGCTCGGCCCCCACCCCCTCTCTCTCCTCTCATCGGCTCAGTGGCTGTGATTGACAGCAGCAGGACACAATAGCTCCCGGTGCTGTCTCAACCAATGAGGGAGAGTCCCCGGAGAGCCAAGGCTCTCATGCACATCGCTGGATCGAGATGGGGCTCAGGTGAATATTAAGGGGCCTGAGGGGGCTGCTGCATTCAGGTTTTTTTTTTTTTTTACCTTCATGCATGAAGGTAAAAAAACCTTGAGCTTTTAGAACCACTTTAATCTTTTCCCAGCTAGTGTCATTAGTACAGTGACAGTGTAGAGGATTAGCACTGACCACTGTATTAAGTGTCACTGGTGATGTCAGTTAGTCTACTTCCCACCCAGTGTAAGTTAGTGTCAAATTGCCCACCACACTATCGCCGCCATTACTAGCATAAAAAAAAAAAAACAAGCTAAAGATTCCAGTATCTAAGCCATAGTTTGTAGACCCTAAAACTTTCACTCATATACGCTTATTGGGATTTTTTTTTTGTTTACCAAAGACATGTAGCAGAATATATTTTGACCTCAATTTAAAAAGAAATTTGATTTAATTTTTTTGGGGACATGTGTTGTGGCAGAAAGTAAAAAATATTTTTTTGCACAGTCCTTTTTTGTTATATGAAACAAACAAAAAAACCCCAAAAAAACAGTGGTGATCAAATACCACCAAAAGAAAGCTCTATTTTGTGTGAAAAATGTTTTATCAATTTTATTTGGGTACATTGTTGCATGACTGAGCAATTGCCAGTTAAAGGGGTTGTAAACCTTTCAATCCATCCACTGCAGCCAATCAGCGACCAGGCTGAGCTGCAATGGAGATGACGAGAACGAGCAGCGAAGATTCGAGGCGTCAGGTAAGTAAAACGGGGGGGCTGGGGGCGGCGGTATTGTCAAAAGTTTTTTCACCTTAATGCATAGAATGCATTAAGGTGAAAAATTTTTTAACTTTACAACCCCTTTAAATTATCACAGTGCCGAATAGCAAAAAATAGCCTGATCTTGAAGAGGGTAAAACCTTCCTGAGGTCAAGTGGTTAAGATAGAGCTGCTTGCTATTTTAACCAGGTATTATTGGGTTTTTTTTTGTATGTTAGTATTAATATTCATAGACTTTCATGTTGCTATGAGCATTGTAGTAGGTGCACATTATGATTTTTATTATAATGTAAACCGTTCCATTTGAACACCATGCTCCATGTTAGAAACCAATGAATCCTTAGTGTGTTCCATACAGGTCTACTGGTGGCTCCTTGCAGCCCAACATCTATCACCAGCTGTCACAGTCGGCATCACAGATGGACCGTAGAGGTTCCTGGAACTTCTCAAGCCCAGGAGTATCTCAGCTGCTTTCCCAGACATCGGCCTCTTCCCAACCATCAAAGGTGCGACAGCCGATTACCCTTACCAACATCCTACAGCGCCGTCATTAAGAATCTTCTCCATGTGTAGGCTAGATGGATAAACTGAAAGTTCAGCAAAGTTCTCTGTTGATGGTCCTTCTTGTCCTATGACTTTTTCCCCAAGCTTAAAGGATATCTAAACCTAGGAAAAAATATAAATAGCCAAGCCCAAGAATAAATATGAAATATATTGCAGTTATGTGTCCTTAAATGTGCTGGGTGCCTATTTTTTTTATTAAGCTAAGAACATTTTTAGGAAATACTTGTTGATCCTGCCAAAAGTGCTGTGTTCGTTTCACTTCCTTTGAGCTGCACCAAAGAGCATCTTCCTTCCTGGCTATCTTCTGTAACCTACCCATTGCACTGTCCCCTCCACGTAATGGGGATGGTTTGTAGTCCATATCAGGAGAGCAGCTTAAGATGGCAATCATGGCTTCCTCCATAGATACAGTGGAGAAGTGATGTAGCCACCCAGGAACAGGAAGTGTAAAGAAAGAAAGAAAGAAAGAAAGAAAGAAAGAAAATAAATGCAGTCACCACACCAAGGACTCTTAAGCTGCAATATAATATTATTTTGGGTTTAAGGGCTTATTCTCACCACAACATCCTGCAACGCACAATAAGGCAATAAAAAAAATAAAGTTTTTTGATTCCTGCTGTTAAAGAAATAAAAATAGACCGCAACAAGTTAAAACCCCATTTACTGCTCGTAAACGCGCTAATCGCAACACGCGTGGTGTGTGAATTCAGCCTCAGAAATTACAACAGATCCCCAAGTTTTTAGACAAAGACGAGGTTTGTTTTTGTTTAATGTATTGCAAATAAAATGTACCGTCACTTCATTTCTGATTTCATTCTGGAACAATTCTGGTTTCAAATTGTTGTTCTTGGTTAAATAAAAGAGCACATAATGTTTCCTTTTAGAGTCATGGTGTTCACATGCAGTCTGAGGTATTAGACCGATCACAGAAAGGGTCATATCAGTTTTTCAGACGTCCATTTATCCCTATCTATAGATTCGCTCCATTAAAAAAAAAAAAAAAAAAAAACCCAGAAGAGGATCCACCCTCCTCCATCTAGGTGGATTAGACTGGAGGGCAGTCGGCTGTAAAAAGACAGCGAAGTCCATTAACACCCAGCTGCCCATTGAGCAGAGCGGGCTCTGTCCGTGTCTGCTCTGCATAAACTGAACAGACACAGACCTGTCATCCATCTGCTCTGCTCCGATCAGCAGGGGATCTGTGAGCGGAAGTGGGGAGGATGTGATGATGGGCAGTATGTGCAGAAGAGGCACGGGGGGGGGGGGTATGATGGGCAGTATGTGCAGAAAAGGGGTGCAGAGAGAAATGATGGTGGGCAGGAGAGTAGGACAGTGGACGATATATGCAGGAGAGAGGTGTGGAGAGTTTGATGGAGGCAGTATGTGCAGGAGAGGAGCATGGAGGGTATGACAATAGACAACATGTGCAGGAGAGGAGCATGGAGGGTATGACAGTGGACAAAATGTGCAGGAGAGGAGTGTGGAGGGTATGAAAATAGACAATATGTGCAGGAGAGGAGCGTGGAGGGTATGAAAATAGACAATATGTGCAGGAGAGGAGCGTGGAGGGTATGAAAATGGACAATATGTGCAGGAGAGGAGAGGGTATTGCATGACAATAGACAATATGTGCAGGAGAGGAGCGTGAGGGTATGAAAATAGACAATATGTGCAGGAGAGGAGCTGGTAGGGTATGACAATAGACAATATGTGCAGGAGAGGAGCGTGGAGGGTATGACGATGAACAATATTTGCAGGAGAGGAGCATGGAGGGTATGACAGTGGACAATATGTGCAGGAGAGGAGTGTGGAGGGTATGACGATGGACAATATGTGCAGGGGAGGAGCGTGGAGGGTATGACGATGGATATATACAGGAGAGAGGTATGGAGAGTTTGATGGAGGCAGTGTGTGCAGAAGAGGAGTATGGAGGGTATGACGATGGACAATATGTGCAGAAGAGGAGTATGGAGGGTATGACGATGGACAATATGTGCAGGAGAGGAGCGTGGAGGGTATGACGATGGACGATATATACAGGAGAGGAGCGTGGAGGGTATGACGATGGACGATATATACAGGAGAGAGGTATGGAGAGTTTGATAGAGGCAGTATGTGCAGGAGAGAAGCGTGGAGGGTATGAAAATAGACAATATGTGCAAGAGAGGAGCGTGGAGGGTATGACAATACGTGTATGAGCAGGAAGAGGATGCTAAAGGGATAAGGGTAAGTATGTCAAGGAAAAGTGTGCAGAGGGTATGACAGTGGGAAGTATGAGTCTTTTTCTGACAGGTACTCTTTTTGGAGACATTATAGGTTTAAGTCCCTTAATGCCTTGTCTATGCCCATCAGATGTAGACTGGAGACAAAAAATTGATTAGGGCACTAGCACAGTACAGCTCTGCACCTGGAAGTGTTCAACACTGAACCCCTCCGGGTCCACATTATGTGCAGAGGAGATTGGTGAATGGAAGTTCATTGACCTCCTCCTGCTAAACATCCTGGCTTCTGCTAGGTTCTATTTACACCTAAAATGGCAGCATGATGCAATTGTTGTACAACCCTTTCTGTCAAATGTTCCTTTTATTTTTTTTATATATTTTTATTTTTAGAGTTCAATTTCTTCCAAAAGCAAAAGCTACAAGGACCTGTTGAGTTCCGCCACATTAAAAATGTGGCTTAGCCACGTATTTTTAAAGCCAGTTTCACACGGTTTCTCTAAGCCTTTAAAGTGGTAGTAAACTCTCATATTTAATTTTTACCTACAGGTATTTCCTTTAATAAAGTTTACCTGTAGGTAAAATTAATATCTCCTAAATGTGCACCGTTTAGGTCATGGATATGCAATTAGCGGACCTCCAGCTGTCCCATCATGCCTCTGGGTGTCATGCTTGTGACTGTCTGAGTCTTGCTATGCCTTATGGGACTTGTAGTTCTGCAACAGCTGGAGGTCCGCTAATTGCATATCCCTGGTTTAGGAGATATTCTTGCAAACAGCATCCGGTGACGTCACTGGCGCATGCGCTCTGCAAGAACGACAGCCCCGTGCCATTCCTTCAGAGCTGTGCCCCACGGCAGAGACTCCCATGCCCATGTGCGGGAGTGACGTCATAGCGGCTCAGCCAATCAAGCGGCCGCAGTCCGCGAACCAGGGTGGAAGACTGGGTGAAGATGGAAGCCTCTGCAGCGGTGACAGCACACCACTGGAGGGCTTCATTTTAGGGTAAGTCTCTCATAATGTGCTAGTGTGAAAGTTTACTACTGTTTGAAGCGGCCTTCAGCTCCGGTTTGGAAATATTATAAACAGAAAAGGAATGGCGATTGCCATTTTTACAGTGTTACTAAATCCACAACAGTAAAATTGGTGTGTATATGCAGTAAAGCATGCTTGTTATGCTCACTGTGGAACCTAAGGGGTTAATCCTGTGCACTGTGTAAAAAGGCTGTTTGATCCTGTATGCACTAGGTTGGATAAAAATCAATGATTTACAAAAAAAAATAAAAATAAAAATTAAAAAATCCGATTATTTTGATTTAAATCTGATTTTTTATTTTATTTAAATCTGATTTTAATAAAAAGCTTTCAGAGTAAAAATCTATCTAAAGATAGTTTTCTATTTAAGATACATTAATAATTTTGTTTATTCAGCATGAAATTGAGCTTAGTTATGTAGCATGAGGCTGTATGTTCTGCAATATTTACATTTTTGTTAAAAAACTCATTCAATAAATCCAAGCTCTGCAAGCTGAGATAACATGCACTGCATTGATGCATTCACACAATTTCACAGTAACCATGAGATAAAACAAAGTTATTCCTTAATCCCATTGTTTTACAAATCTATGTACACTACAAACTGTATGATTGAATCGGTTCTGATATCGCTGTTTTACTAACTTATTATTCTAAATAGAATCTTTAATATTTGCAAACAAAATGAAGGTTTCCTAACTACCCGCAACAATAAGTCCTTACATTTAAAGAGCACCTGTCATTTCAGATCCTGTTAGCGGACATCCACTCACCTGCGGCGGTCACGTCCCTCACCTTGTTGTGTCACTGCCACATCACCAGCCGTCCCATTAAAGTGAATGGGAGTGTCGGTGAGCCAACAGCGGGTCAGAGGAGGAGCTGCTGCGGGACAGAGAAGACAGACAGTTCTTCTTTAAAAATTATGATTTCAAACAACTTGATTTAAATCAAATCCACCCTGGTATGCACAGATCCCCATAACATGTCCGGATAAGACAGAGTTACTGGAGTCAGGCTGCACATGCTCAGTTTGGTGTGTATTGTTAGAAAGGTTTTTTTTTTTTTTCCTTGGGAGAGTGTGTGATCAGCACAGGGCCAATCAGCACTGTCCAGACCGAGGGTCAGGGGTTCTGCATCCCGGCAGGATAACCAGGGGATAACCAGGGGTCCTGCATCCTGGCAGGATAACCAGTGCAGTATGAAAACTCCTCCCACAAGCTTTAACAAGACACTGATAGAAGTCACAAGACTGCTATATACTGCTGATGAGAAAAGGTATTTAGCAGTTTATATTTATTAACATAATTGCATTTCCATGTTCTGTGCACTGTGGGAGACCAGATATAGTGCATGCAGGCTCCTGGGTTTAATAACACTTTAAGCAAGCTGCTAGCAGACTTCAGCAGGCTTTCAACCAGCTTCAAAAAGTGCTGAAGCCTGCTAGCAGCTTGTTTAACCACTTCAATACCAGGCACTTTCACCCCCTTCCTGCCCAGGCCAATTTTCAGCGCTGCTGCACTTTGAATGACAATTGCGCGGTCATGCTACACTGTACCCATATGACATTTGTAATCTTTTTTTTTTTTTTACACAAATAGAGCTTTCATTTGGTGGTATTTAATCACTGCTGGATTTTTTTGTTCTAAAAATAAGACTGAAAATTTTGAAAAAAAAAAAAAAAAAGTTTTTCTTAAGCAGGCCATACACGGTCGGATTTCGAACAAATTTTCTTTTCAAAATCAGAAAGTTTGTTTTTTTCGTGATCCGATGACGCCACCATTGATTTTCGAAATTCGGCTGACCAAGCCTTCAATTTCAGCCGCATGTTGCTACAGAAAAGAATTTTCTTGGCCGGGAATCTTCTTTTCTTTCCGTAAGTTTTCTTTTCTTATTACATTTCTCGCACGATTCTCCCATCATTGATTAGAAAATCGTTTGTTTTTCTAAAAATTTCCAACAGGTCCGATTCCTCAAATTTGATTGCCGCACGAAAATCGGCCGTTGTTGCAGCTCCACTAATGGTGCGAAATTCGTACGAAAATTCTTTCATACGATTTTCAAAAGAAAATTCTTACGAAATTCGAACCGTGTATGGCCGGCATTAGTTTTGGTCAGTACATTTTGTAAAAAATAAATTTTTCTCCTGCACTGATGTGCCCTGATGCGGCTGCACTTATGAGGAGGCACCAATATGCCGAACCGATGGGCACTGATATGCGGCACTGATAGGTGGCATTGGTGGGCGGCACTGACTGGCATCACAAATGGGCAGTGATTGGTGACACTGATGGGCACTGCTGGGGCATCACTGTAATCGGGGCCGTCTTTAATATTGATTGGACCCTGGGCAAAAATTTTCTTGGCCTCCCCCCATGCAATTTCACTCTCCATCTGCTCTGAGACATACAATAAAAAGCAGCTAGACTTAAAATCAGTTTACTGTATCAGATCAGGTAGCAATTGCGATTGGTTGTCAGCAGTTACAGCATATCATTACTGCTTACTGACTGGTTGCTAGAGGTTACAGCACGCATTATGGCTCACTGATTAGTTGCTAGAGGTTACAGCAAATGATTTCTGCTTGTTAATTGGTTGCTAGAGATTACTGTACAGTATTACTGCTCACTGATTGGTTGCTAGAGGTTTCAGCACATCTCACTGCAGGGGGGGCATGATATACATATGAATGCCGCCGGCCGCTGCTATTTACATATGAATGCCAGTTGTTTACATGTAAACACAGGGTCTGCAGGTAAGTCATCTGTACCCAACAATATGGCAGAGCTGGGCAGCATTAGTACCAGCACTTCACACGGATATATTGGGACACAGCACAGGACTAAAACTTCAAAGGACAAGGGAATTTAAACTGGGATAGTTGGCAAGTATGAGGCAGCTGCTTTGGGCCCCACAACAATGACAGGGCCCTGGGCAGCTGCCCCTTTTGCCCTGACTTAAAGACGGCCCTGACTGTAATCACTGATTATCAGTGCCCTAAATACCTGCCCTGGTCTCCTAGGAACACCGCGTTGCACGCCCACCCGGCAGGAGCGCGACTGCTCTGGGGCGCTGTCATATAACGTCCTCCCAGAACAAGAGCCGCACCGTTCCTCCGTCATTTGACGGTGGGCAGGGCGACAAGTGGTTAAAGTGGCAATCAGCAGCACTCCCATTAGGATCTGTGTTCAACATTTACAAACCGGAGTTGAATGGTAATTTAAAAGCTTCAGAGCTTGTTGAAAGCTCTGCAAATGATTTGTCAAAGCTCGCTGTTCACACCGATCTTTTACAAGCTGAAGCCCGTGAGATCCGTGCCTAACACCCCCCCCCCCCCCAAGTGTAAGTGTAAATGAGCCCCAAGGTCATAATTATTCGGTAAAATCTAATCTGGTTCATTACAATAATAAAAAAAGACGACACAGAGGCTATAACCTGTATAATAGTATTTATATTTTATATAATATATATATATATATAAAGCAACATTTGACATTGACATTTTCTCAATACAAAAATAGCACCACAAACAATAGTGAAATATACAGTACCATGGTAACAATGGAATATTCTTTACACAACAGACCAGTCATCTTTGTGATTAGTTAGCACCATTGTAAAATGCTACAGAGAAGCTCATGTAACCCATGCTACAGGAAAACCAAAGAGAAGAAAGAAGGCGTCTTGTTTGGTCATTTTTTTTTTTTTATAGTGTGCATTTGCATCAGATGAAGTCATTGCAATGTGTCCATAGAAAAGGGTTACATGGTCATTAGAAAGGGAGGCGTTTGTGATCATAACCCGCGATGAACCATTTCCTGTCTGTCTCATTAAAGTATCTATAAACCCAAAAGGACAAATGTATTCTATATCGCAGCTTACAAATGTGGTGGCTGCATTCGTTTTCCTTATTTTCACTTGGCGATCCGGCCAGGAAGTCTGTTATTTTTCAGCTTTCTTTTAAACAGACCAAGCTGTCCAGCAAAAAGTGGCGGTTAGAGGGTTGGTACAAACCATTCACCACTGCTTACAATGATCAGCTTTTATTTAATGTAAAATCTTTGTCCCAAAAGGAAAAAGAACTGTTACTGTAACTGCTTAAAAGGCGTTAGTTGGAGTTCAGCTTTTGTTAGTCAAGTTCATCCAAATCTAATGCTCCCCCCCCCCCCCCCATAATGACAATGCTACTAGCCAACGGTTTTTCCTGTTGCTTCTCCATTCAGAGTGGAGGTTCACACCTATGCGTTTTGCAGTACGTGTTTTGTAGGAACAAACTACGGTCCATGTGTAAGTATAAAAACATACATATTTTATTTATACAGGGATTAAAACCAGTACACAATCAGTTGATAAACTGGACAATATGTTTTTACATTATACTGCAAGTCCCAAGCGCACTTTTGTCTTCTACATGTTTCGCCACATTGGCATCTTCAGGAAGTATTAAAGTGCTACAGTACAACTATATGAAAAATTATAATCTTTTTTTTTATTTTTATCCAACAAAAAAGGTTTATTGAGAACAAAGCATACAGTAACAATGTCAAACAATACATTTTTACACAGATATCCAATGTTACCAACATTATTTATCTAAAAAATACTCGTTGCAAACAATAAAAGGTGCACGCATGCATCTTTATGAACTAGAATACTCATCGCCTCAATATTCCCTTGGCCTAAAACATCCTCATCCTGCATTCCTGCATTAAGTCTGAGCAACCTATCCATGATAAGATCTACTGGGGCTAGCCCAGGAACCTCCAGCCATGGGGCCCATAATACTTATACGAGCATCCCCTGTGCTGATATATAACTTTTTCCATCCTCAATGTGTTATCAACAGTAGTAGTCCATTCCTTGACTGTAGGAGGGTCTTCCGACCTCCAGTGTACCATTAGTCATTTTCGGGCCAGAAATAAGACCCCAACTCTAGCTTCTCTGGAATATAATCTTATTTAGAAAACATACATACACAAAATACATACAAAATGAGTTTATATAAACACATTGGATTCACATTACATACCAGGGATCCCAGAAGTTGCACCCAGATGGAGCCTGGACCCGGGACAAAGGGAATGAACAATCCCAGACCACAGGGGGGCACCCCATATTTCCCTGTGTCATTGTACATGCTCTGAGATTGACCCCCTGTATGGGTATTGGCACAGCGGGGGGCCCATCCTTGGACTTTGGGGTGCCCCCTGTGCCGGTCTGGGAACGTTCAACCCCTTTGTCCCGGGTCCAGGTTCCATCTGGGTGCAAATTTTGGGAGCCCTGTATGTGATGTGAATCCGATATGTTTGATTTTGTATGTATTTTGTGTATGTATGTCTTCTAATTAGGATTATATTTTCCACATATTTGTACTGTAGCACTTTAATAATTCCTGAAGAAGCCAATGTGGCGAAACATGTAGAAGACAAAAGTGTGCTTAGGACTCAACATAATGTAAAAACGTATTGTCCAGTTTATCAATTGTTTGTTTACTGTTTTCAATCTGTGTATAAATAAAAAATATGTTTTTATACTTACCTTTTTTTGGTGGCACCTGTAGAATCCCATCCCAATCTCTGTTAAAACGAGCAATTTTATACGGATGTGGTGCAGTTTCACGATAACTCCAACCATACAGCTAGAATTGGAATTACAGTCCAAATAACATGATTTCCGATGGGTCACGCTCACAACCTGTGCGTTTTTTGGAAAGGGACTTGTTCGCCCACAGCAGGTTTGCGTTTCTGGTTCCATAGATTTCAATGAAAATGCAGCAGAAACCCACCAAAAATGCTAGCGTTTCTGCTGGTTTCTCCTGCAGGACAACAGACACCTTCCAAAAGAGCATTATAAACGCATGGTCAAAAAATGCACCAGGAAAACGCATCCACCGCAACCTGCATAGGTGTGAACCTAGCCTAAGACAGGAAGTGTGTTGCTGGCCGAATCCCCAGGTGATAAAAGAAAAAAAATGTTTAGAAAAAAAAAACAAAAAACGAATCCAGCCTCCACATTTAGTGCAAGCACCGTTTTTAGAAGCACAAATCGCACTGACTGCGTTTGTGATCCTTTTGGGGTGTTGTTAACTTTGTAATGACATCCGCAGCGGAACGCAAACACAGTGCAATTGCAGTGCGGGAACCCACACTGCATGTGTGAACCTAGGCTTAAAACTGGGTAAGCTGCAATATATTTTACGTGTTTGTTTTTGGGTTTTGATACACTTTAGGCTGCATTTACACCTGAGCGCTTTCAGTTCAGAAAACGATAGTAAAACGCCCGAAAAAAACCCTGAAAAACGCCCAACAAGCAAAATCCCATTCATTCCAATGGCACCTGTTCACATCTGAGAGTTTTGTCACCTGAAGTAAAACGCCTGAAAAATGCCCTTAGCTCAAAAAAAGAACATGAGCTTCTTTGGGGCAGATTACAGGCGTTCTTCTGCCTTTTGAATTGGTGACCTGAACAAAATCGCGGCAAAGTCGCAGTAAAAACGTGCGGCTTTGAAACGCTCAGGTGTGAACGCAGCCTCAAGTCTAGGTTCACAACTATGCGGCTGCGCTTGATGCGTTTTTCAGGCATGTTTTTCAGTGTATTTTGCATTTTTAACCACTTCAGCCCTTCAGCCCAAGATTTGACTGCTCAATGACCAGGCCATTTTCTGTGATACGGCACTGCGACGCTTTACCTGACAATTGCGCGGTCGTGCGACGCTGTACCCAAACAAAATTGATGTCCTTTTTTCCCCCACAAATAGAGCTTTATTTTGGTGGTGGAACTTCCGCTTTAGGCACTCCTCAGCCCCTTACATGCCACATTTCATTTTTTTTTGGGGGGGTACCTAGTTTTGACAGGTACCCAGCTCTCACTTCCGCTCTCACCACCTAGGCGACTTCTCCTCTCCCCCCTCCCTCCCTGCAATCTTCTGGGACACGTCACAGGTCCCAGAAGATTGTCCGGCCACTGAGAAAGTGCAACGCGACTCGTGCATGCGCAGTGCGCACGGCATTGCAAGTGTGGGCACCCGGCTGTGACAGCTTGCGGCTTCACAGCTGGGTGCCCACACTTGCAATGCCGGCGCCGTGGAGAGGAGCGGCCACATCGCTGGACCGCGGGACAGGCGAGTGTCTGTTAAATAAAAGTGAGCAACTACACTTTTTGTAGCTGCTGACTTTTAACAAACGTAAAAACGAGTGGAACTCCGATTTAGTGCATTCTATGCATTAAGCTGAAAAACCTTCTGTGCTGCAGCTGCCCCCCCCCCCTTTTTCTTACCAGAACCCGATCGTTCCAGCACCGAGCACGAGCCTAGCGGCTCCAGCCACTGTCTCTGCTCTCATTGGATACAATGATAGCAGCAGGAGCCATTGGCTCCCGCTGCTGTCAATCAAATCCAGTGACGCGCAGGGGGGGAGGGGGGGGGCATGTCCTGCTGTCTGTCATTGTACGCAGCAGCGGGACTCGTGAGCGCAACTGCACGGGTGCCCCCATGGAATAGGGGTCTCCGTGGGGGCACCCGATGAAGAGGAGGAATCAGGGCCGCTCAGTGCAAAACCCTTGCACAGAGCAGGTAAGTATAACATGTTTGTTATTTAAAAAAAAAAAAAATCACTTTAAACTCATTACAGAACGCCTCCAGGAATCTGTTGCTTTAAAAGGGAAGGTTACAGTTTGTAAATCTGTAATTGGTTATCCAGGGCTAAGTAACCTTGTAGAGAGCAGGTGCACCCCAATGCCACTTATTACCTCTATAACATCTGCCGCCTGGGCTACAGAATTTTTATATGCATCAGGAAGGAAGGCAGGCATGGAAAAAGAGGCACAATAGGATATCTGCAGCAATAGTTTACTTGGAATGCTTTAAGGCCCCTTTCACACTGAGGCGCTTCTAAACTGTGATTTTTGAAGAGCCTTCAGGCGCTTTTGAAGAGCTTTCCATTCATTTCAATGGAGAGGGGTGTTTTTTCACCGCCCTGCCAGCGCACTGCCCCAGTGTGTAAGCATTCATTGATTTTAATTGAACTAGTTTTTCGTGAGCTTTTCAGGCGCTTATTTTAACGTGAAAGCGCCTCAAAAGGGCCTCAGTGTGAAAGGGGTCTAAAGCAGGGGTCTCCAAACCTTCTAAACAAAGGGCCAGTCTGCTGTCCTTCAGACTTTAGGTGAAAAAGTGCCAGCATCGGTATAAGTGAAATATGGCTCAGGCTTTATGGTCAGTGGGAGGACTAGTGGCCCATCACTGGTGTCAGTGGGAGGAATAGTGTCCCATCACTGGTGTCAGTGGGAGGAATACTGCCCCATCACTGGTGTCAGTAGGAGGAATACTGCCCCAAGGGCTGGGTAAAGGCTGGCAAATGGCCGCATTTGGCCCATGGGCCACAGTTTGGAGACCACTGCTTTAAAGGATTTGTTCACCTTTAGTGATGGTTGTGTTCTGCCGAGAAAGTTCCCCCACGGCGGATAAGGACTCCCCTGTACTGCGCAGGCGCAGTGCTTGCGCAGTACGATCCGCTGAAAATAGCCGAAGCTGAACACCTGCGAGTCAGCTGTACACGGCGCCTGTAACAGGGTCCCTCGCCATGCTTCGGGCACGGCCTCGTTTCGCTCGGCGTATTTTTATTCTAACGCTATTTCCACTTGGATGGTGGGGCTTGAACCTGGACTGAGGGCAGAATGTAGTGCGCAGGCGCCGTGTAGAGCTGACGATCGGCTGTTCAAATTTGGAGACTTTCGGCTGTTCTGTAGTTGTTCGTACTGCGCAAGCGCAGCGCATGCGCAGTACAGGGGGGGGGGGGGGTCCTTATCCGCCGGGGGAGCTTTCTCGGCAAGACACCGTTGCCAAAAAATCCCTGTTCATTACAGCAACTGTTTATTCCATTGCCCTCCCCTCTTCGTCATGCATCCAATACATCCTGGTGTTGGGATAGTTAGAGTGGTTTGGAACTAGTTGATTATATCTGAATTTTTCTTTGTTTAACCAGCACTAATACTCATAGTAATCTGTACTCCTGAAATAACACTATCTGACCACTAGATGGCAGAGAATAACAATCTAATAAAACCCAATAGACTATGGACATTCAGAAAGAAATGTACTGTAGTGATTCTTTCATTCTGTAGACAAAAAAAAGAAAAAAAAAAAAAAAGGAGGGCCCACTGGTAAAGTATGGTTAGAAAAAAAGGTGGAAAATAGACTAAAAATATATATTACAAAAAATCTGCCTCAATCCTCTTGATAATAACTGATCCCGTTTGGCTTAGGATTTCATAAATTGTAGCCATCATTTTTAGTAAAATATTGGCCACATCTATCCTTGGTCTAAACATGTAATAACATTAAGCTTAACCAACGGAAGAAATTGTCATCATTTATAATAACTAAATAGAAATCAGAGCAAGGAATCCATTTCACCGTTTTTGGATTCCATCAATGGCCCCTTAGACCAATGACGTGCGCCGACCCGCAGCTGCTAACCCAATACACATTAATGAACTAGATAAGGGGTCCCCGAACTACAGCGATATGGCGTATCCACAGATTGAGGATTCAGGTGAGCACAGGAGGCCTTTGGGTCTCCACTGTTACCCAACATCCATTGAGAGATTCTGATATAAGGGGGACTCTGATGTATGGGGGGGGGGGGGTGGGGGTGGGACCTGATGTTAGAGGGACTCTGACGGGAACGCGGTTGCAAGGGGGAAACACTCATGTATAGGGAAACTATGATGGGGGCACTTATGTGTGTGGGGGGAATTCTGATGGAAATCTTGATGTAAAGGGGAACTCTGATGTAAAAAGGGACCCTGATGGAAGGGGAGACTATGATGCGGAGCCTGATGTAAGGTGGGGGGGGACCTTGATGGGAAACCAGTTGCAAGGGGGACTATGATGGGGACACTGATGTGTGTGTGTGTGTGGGGGGGGGGCGGACTCTGATGTAAATATTGATGTAAAGGGGAACTCTGATAGGAACCCAGATGTAAAAGGGGACACTGATGTTAGGGGAACTGATGGGGCAGTCTGATATAAGGGGACTCTGATGGGGACCCTGATGTAGGGGGGGACCTTGATGGGAACCGAGTTGCAAAGGGGACCTCTGATGTGAAGGGGGACTACGATGGGGACACTGATGTGTGTGTGTGTGTGTGTGTGTGAGGGGGGACCCTGATGGAAATCTTGTTGTAAAGGGGAACTCTGATGTAAAAAGGGACCCTGATGGAAGGGGGGACTATGATGCGGAGCCTGATGTAAAGGAGGCTCTGATATGAGGGGACTCTGATGGGGACCCTGATGTAGGGGGGGGGGGGGGGGACCTTGATGGGAACCCAGTTGCAAGGGGGACCTCTGATGTGTGCGTGGACTCTGATGGAAGTATTGATGTAAAGGGGAACTCTGATGGAAACCCAGATGTAAAATGGGATTGATGACTGATGTTAGGGGAACTGATCGGGAGTCTGATGTAAGGGGGACTCTGATGGGGACCCTGATGTGATGGGGGGAATCTGATGGGAGCCCTTAGTGTAAGGGGGGGGGGGGTCTGATGGAAATCCTGATGTGAAGGGGAACTCCAAAGGGAACCCTGATGTAAGGGTGCACGCTGATGGAAGGGGGACTCTGATCGGGACCCTGATGTGATGGGGGGAATCTGATGGGAGCCCTTAGTGTAAGGGGGGGGGGGGGGGTCTGATGGAAATCCTGATGTGAAGGGGAACTCCAAAGGGAACCCTGATGTAAGGGTGCACGCTGATGGAAGGGGGACTCTGATCGGGACCCTGATGTGATGGGGGGAATCTGATGGGAGCCCTTAGTGTAAGGGGGGGGGGGGTCTGATGGAAATCCTGATGTGAAGGGGAACTCCAAAGGGAACCCTGATGTAAGGGTGCACGCTGATGGAAGGGGGACTCTGATCGGGACCCTCATGTAGTAGGGGGCTCTGATGGGGGGGGGAATCTGATGTAAGGGGGACTCTGATGGGAGCCCTTAGTGTAAGGGGTGGCGGCTCTGATGGAAATCCTGATGTGAAGGAGAGCTCCGACGGGTACCCTGATGTTAAGTGGGCCTCTGATTGGGACCCTGATGTTAGATGGGACTACGAAGGGCACACTGATTGGGGGGGGGTGCCTCTGATGGGGACCCTGATGTATAGGGGAACTAATTCATCAATAAAACTGAGTTTTTTGTCCAGTGAATTTTTGTGAAATACAAAGTGGCCCTCGTGCTGAAAGCTTTAGGGACCCCTCAACTAATATCACACTAAATCTTCCTGATCGGTTGCCATGTATTATTGCACCCCTTTGCTCTTCCCAACTTATTTACTATAAATCCACGGTATATAACAGTCACCGGACAGAACGTGTTCATCTGACCACTAGAAGTATCTCTTTTTGTAAACCAAGTTATCAAATGATCTACAACCCAGACTTGCTGCATCTGAGAAGTGCTCTGTAGAGTGTCGAGTGCATTGTAAGAGCCGGAGGTG
The DNA here is from genome assembly GCA_037952835.1 of Lithobates septentrionalis. NCBI lineage: Eukaryota > Metazoa > Chordata > Amphibia > Anura > Ranidae > Lithobates > Lithobates septentrionalis. The sequence continues at coordinate 671,219 of JBBDGP010003132.1, read as the reverse complement.
ATAATCATTCGATTCGCATTTTATATCTACGCTTATAAACAAAATCTAGAAATATAAAATATCTACAATGTGTGTGCTATAATATAGTGGTACTACTATGATTCTTAGATCTTCCTTACATCTGATGCAAATACATGATGGTGGTATTTCCAAATAAAAAAAAAAAAAAAACAAAGAATAAAAAACAAATAACAACTCAAACTGTCCACATGAGAACATCTCTATATATACACTGTGGATTCCGTAATAAAACCGAGCACCTTCCGAATTCTGTTCATGTATTTCATCACATACACACAGAAGGCAGCCAGTTTGTGGATTATGGTACCCAATGACATCAGCTAAATTCTGACTGTTCTTAGCTTCATACAATAATTTCCTGGGATCCTCGGCTCCATCTAGTGGCGATATCAAGTACTTCAGAAAAAAAGCCAACTAAGAAAAAATAACCGCATTATGGCCACAAGATGGAGCTGCCGATCTAAGGAAATATGATCAGAATTCATCAGGGATGGGGTAAATGTTTGTCTTATCATCCAACTTTTTTAAAAAAAAATAAACAGACCCCTCAGTGTTGTCAGAATTGAGCCATGGCTGGGATGTCTAGGGGTACCTGTGACTGCAGCTGACCCTCCAGGGATATCAGTGTTAGGAGAAGGACAGTGGGGCCTTTGGCGGTCAGCTATTAACAAGCCTGGCTTTGGGGCTGTCATTAGTGCATGTGGAAGTGTTCATATGCTGTTCTATCAGAAGAATGGCCATCTAGCATCTATGGAAATATCAGCTTATTATTTCACTAGGAACCAGTAAAACCTTCATAGCAAAGTCAATAACCAATTCATGTTTTGCATTGTTTTATACTACCCACAGAACTGCCTTCTCTCCTGTGTTTTGGCAATGTGCACTCTCTAAACCGTGCAAGGCAGTAAAAGTGCTACTAAACCCACAACAGTAAAATCAGTCTGTATAGGCAGTAAAGCATGCTCGTTATACTCACTGTGGAACCTAAGGGGTTAATCCTACGCATTGTGTAAAAAAGGTTGTTTAAGCCTGTCTTCTCTAAACCTCCCCTTCTTCCACTGTCCCCAAACCATCTGCTGATAGAACAGAACCTTTGAGGCACTCTGCACATGCTCAGTTTGGTATGTATTGGTAGAGATTTTATTTATTTTTTTCTTGGGAGGGTGCATGCAATCAGCACAGGGCCAATCCGCACTGTCCAGACAGAGGGTCAGGGGTCCTGCATCCCGATAGGGCAGCTAGTGCAGTATGAAAACTCCTACAAACTTTAACAAGGCACTGGTAGAAGTCACAAGACTGCTATATACTGCTGATGAGAAAAGGTATTTAGCAGTTTATATTTACTAAAATAATTGCATTTCCATGTTCTGTATACTGTGGGAAAACAGATATAGTGAATGCAGGGTCCGGGGTTTAGTAACACTAACGTTAAAGCATACCTAAACGTAAAAGCCAAAATGTAATATATTGCAGATTAGCCATGTTGTGGCTTCATTCATTTTTTTTTTTTAGGCCATTTTTACCTTTATTTTCACCTGGTGCTCTGGCCAGTAAGTGTTATCTTTTTCTAACTTACTTTAGCCACTTGCCCACCAGCGCATGATGATGTACGTTGGCACAATGGCACGGCTGCTCAAATGGGCGTACCTGTGCGTCCCCTTTAAGACGCGGCATTGTGGGTGCGCGCCCGCCGCGTACGCCATGAGCATGCCTGCGGGTCAGACGGACTCGGGGCCCGCGATCGTGACATGGATCGGAAGAACGGGGAGATGCCTATGTAAACAAGGCATTTCCCTGTTCTGCCTAGCAACACGGCAGAGATCTACTGCTCCCTGTCATGGGGAGCAGTGATCTCTGTCATGTTGTAGTGAGCCCATCCCCCCTTACAGTTAGAATCACTCCCTAGGACACACTTAACCCCTTGATCGCCCCCTAGTGTTTAACCCCTTCCCTGCCAGTGTCATTTACACAGTAAGCAGTGCATTTTTATAGCACTGATCGCTGTATAAATGTCACCGGTCCCAAAATAGTGTCAAAAGTGTCCGCCGCAATGTCGCAGTCACGATAAAAATCGCAGATCGCCGGCATTAATAGTAAAAATAAATAGGTAAATAAAAATGCCATAAATATATCTCCTATTTTGTAGACGCTATAACTTTTGCGCAAACCAATCAATATACGTTTATTGCGATTTTTTTTACCAAAAATATGTAGAATACATATTGGCCTAAACTGAGAAAGAAATTTTTTTTTTATATATATTTTTGGGGGATATTATAGCAAAAAGTAAAAAATAAATTTTTTTTGCTCTTTTTTTGTTTATAGTGCAAAAAATAACAACCCCAGAGTTGATCAAACACCACCGAAAGAAAGCTCTATTTGTGGGGGAAAAAAAAAAAGGACCTCAATTTTGTTTGGGTGCAACGCTGCACAACCGCGCAATTGTCAGTTAAAGCGACGCAGTGCCGTATCGCAAAAAGTGCTTTGGTCAGTAAGGGGGTAAATTCTTCTGGGGCTGAAGTGGTTAACGGACCAAGCTGTCCAGCATAAAAATCGCAGTTAGAAGGTTGAGACAAACCATTTAACGCTGAAAGGTGTGCTTACAATGGTCAGCTTTTCTTTATTCATGCAAAACCTTTAACCCAAAACGAAAAAAAAAACTGCTGCTGGAGTTCGTTAGTCAAGCCCATCAAAATCTGCTGGCGGCCCCCCCACCCAGATTGACAATGCTGCTGCCAAGAGTGTATCCATTGCTCCTCTATAGATAGAGGAGCCTCACAAAGATCAGAAGTATGTTACTGGCCAGATGTGAAAATAAAGGAAAAAAAAAAAAAAAAAGTAGAAAACGAATGCAGACCTCCCGTCGAAGGATTGGTAGCTTCAATATATTACTTTTTTTTTTTTTGGGGGGGGGGGGGGGGTTTATATATGCTTTAATGATGAATCCAGAAACAGAAATAGCTACATGAAGATAAACACTAAAGAGCTGATGCATTAAGTATCAGATCATTTCATAGAACCTGTAGAGATGGCTTTTGGGGTTACAAAAGGTTTGCGTAAAGAAAGCGGTGGAAGAATTTCCACTTGTCAAAAATAAGGATGAAGAGGACCATTTGAGAACATTGGGATTACCCGTCCTTTGAAGGGAGAATAACAAAAAAGGGACATTTTTGATACATTTATGATGTGCCCAGGGCTTGGACAAGGGGGGGGGGGGCAGGAGGGGCACTTGCCTTGGGTGCAGTATTGTTTTGTGGAGGGGGGGGGATCCTGCCATTCGGGCAGCTAGAGAATGGAGCACAGAGCAGTGGTCAAGATAGCTACAGGAGGGAGGATTCTGCTCTCTTTCCTTGGCATCTTCGCCATGAGCACTGGATGGCCTTGTCCCGACTCTGGATGTGCCCACACACAACCTGTCACATTCCGACAATAGTCCCTGTTACAATTTATAAAAGAAGAGCAGGCCTCAGATTTGTTCTGGTTTTTAAAGGGCAAAATTTCAGAACATTGGATGAATAGACCGCGATGAAACTTGGGAAGTGCAACCGCAAAATAACTGGAGGCCACCATCTTGGGATGTCATGGATACAACGCACCCAGGGACATTTCTCCTTAGTGGCAGATAACCCCAAAATCCCCCACACCTCAACGCGTAACATTTCCATGAGAACTGCTGAGAAGAATGCACAAGCCACCTTTGGGGGTTAAAGTCGAACTCCAGTCACACAGCTAAATACACTGTTGAATACTGCCAAGGGACTTGTAAAACTGCTCATACACTAGTAGATGACATAGTTGAGTACATTCAATGACTTGATAAATTTTGGCTGAAAGTACTTCTAAATTGAATTTGCTTTTAACATTAAATTTTGGAATAAAAAGACTTTCCCAAACGAAAACCGCATTCGCTGTTAGAAATTCATGAGTTCGAGAAAAACGTCCATCCTGTTGTCAACTGTGGTCCAAAAGTAACATTTGTATTGGTGTATGGCCAGCTTTACTGTGTCCAGCCACTTTTTTGGTTTGTACACCTCTCTCCACATGCAGCCTGCTGATTGGATGATTAGCACCACACACAAGTCATCAATATTTATATACTGTAGGCATGAAAAACAAAAACTTCTCAAATCCCGCAAAGAAAGCCCAACAATGTCTATAGTAGCCTAATGTCGGGCTCCATCCAGGCCATGCTCCAATGTGTTTCACCTTGCCCCAAGGCTTAATCCATGATGGTGAAACTCGTTGGAGGTGTGACCTAGATGGAGCCCGTCCTGAGGCTACTTCTACTATAGAACTATAGGAGATTTTTGTTTTTTAAGCTTGTGTTTACTGAGCCAACACCAAATCTCCTTCAGCCTGCACCCCTTCGGCATTAGCCATCAGATCTGGACACATAGGAGACTGGAGCGGCACCCCCGCTATCTGGTGTTTGTTCGCGATCAATATTTAAACAATAGAGATGGTCACTGTTGCTACATCTGCCAATGGAAATGCCCGTTTAGTCACAGGCCCCTTACTGTCAACAAAAGTTCATGGTGTTGGTGGTCCATTTATCCTATGTAAGAAGTATTACATTTTTAGAGAGGTTCCTCAATAAATCGCAGGATAAAACTAAAAACCAACATTCTTGGAGGTCGTTTTTTCTCTTTTTCTAATTAAGATTATGTGCAGCTGTTTGGGGGGGGGGGGGGTCTAAGGCAGCATGTGAGGTCCTCCAGAAGCGCATTCTTGACCACCACTGGTAAAGGTATACCATATTAAGCAAGTAAGCCCATACTTTTCTCCATCAATGGAATGGGGTGTGTTGAGTGGTACCCAAATTATGGATTAAGTCATTTTTTCTCTTTTTCTAATTAAGATTATAAGCAGCTGTTTGGAGGGGTTTAAGGCAACATGTAAGGTCCTCCAGAAGCGCATTCTTGACCACCACTGGTAAAGTTAGTATACCATATTAAGCAAGTAAGCCCATACTTTTCTCCATCAAGGGAATGGGGTGCTGAGTGGTACCCAAATGATGGATTACACTAAAAAAAAAAAAAACAACCCCCTCCTCGCATCAAAAAGGGCAATGGCAACCTCAAGCTGAAAGGCAAATGAGATTAAGGGTGGAGACTCCCCGTGTGCCTCACGTTCACATTGTAGCTGGAATGTCGATTTCCAGAACAGATTTATAATAATACAATAATATTTGACAGCAACTATGACATCATATATTTGAGATGCTGATTCTTTCAGACAGTACAAATGGTGTAATTTTTTTTTTTTGAATAGCCTATTGTGGTACAAAAAGAAATATATATAATAATAAAGTTGTTGCCTGTAAACAAGGACAGGCCGTCACGCACGATTGTGCAAATGTGCAACACTCACAAAGCACCTAAAATGTTGTCATCGGGCAGTCGTCCATGTCCGGCAGTACCATACTGCATAATGACTTGGTAACTGCAAAGTACGGCAAGTGGTCTCACTTTGCCAGGAGCACCCATGTGAATCATCATGTCGTTTTGTGCCTGAGTCTCACCTTTTCGCACAAGCCACCACAGATTACCGTTTCCTCCAGTCTTCTTTGAGCTGCCTGAGAATGTACGCCCAATCCATATAGTCATTCCACGTGTGAACAAAACAGCTACGAGGAAACCTTTTTTTGTGAAGCAGAACAAGCACAGCTTTATACAGGATATTTAACTCTTGTTCTTTGGGTTCTGGTGCTAGCCATGTTGGGTCTCCTGACATGAAGAGCACCAGTGTTCAAGTCTTGTGTGATGGTGGCAGCACTGCTCTTATGGCAATGCCCCGGTCAGTGCTATGGGGCTACTAGCTCTGTGGCTGCAGCTTGTTGGCATAGAAGTCTCTGCAGGTCTGGCAGCATCGCTGGTACCACCTCATATCCTGGCAGAGGTTCTTCTCCCGGATAACTCGGCAGTACACCGTCCACTGGTCACCAGTGCACTTGTATGTCAGCGCAGCTGTAGGAAGAAAAGCTTGGTTAGGGTTATATGATAATGACAGCAGGACAAGAAAATGTAGAACTATAAATGAGGGCAAACACCCAACTGATAGCAATTTTCTTCTCTTTGACAGGCTTTATGAAAGCCATTCATCGTGTGCTTCCCTAAGGACGCATTGAAGTAGACAACACTGATTAGGATTTATTAACAACAGGTCTCTAAAATAAACAAAGATAGGGAAAAGGGGGCAGTACGTCCCCGGGACTTTGACGGTGCTTTAAATACTGAGTGTATAAGACTAAAAGAAACTGTATGCAACTACACATATAAAAGACACTTTTTTATTGAAAAATACATATTAACAAACAGTTAAAAGAAATCCACTTCATTGAAGAGGCAATACCGGCCCATCAAACTATGAATACCATTCTAGTTACTCAACATGTTTCGCTCACATTCTTGAGCTTCATCAGGAGTTATGGTATGTGTATAGGATTTAACTGTGGATAACAGAAATATAGTGTAAATGAACAGGGTAAATAAGAACCATGCTGCTAGTGCATGGACAAAAAACACTGGTTGCATACATCATTGCACAATACAATCAAATGTTTAGTAGATATTCAATATTGAATAGATATTAACAATGCGTTACTAGAGATCACATTATAGTAAATCCGTGTAGATGCCTCAATGGTGACAAACAGTATCAATAGACATAAATGTTTGTGAATGTATAGATATAACTGTCTTACCAAGCCTGTTCAACAGAGAAATCAAGATGTGTTGGTTATGGGTGCGGGAACGCAAAACATCGCATTTCCACAAGCTGCGCAGGTCTCCAATGGCGGTATCTCCCAAGAGTAATGGTCACAGAAGGACTAAGCGTTCCTAATAGATAGTCACGGACTGTGAATACAATGATATCATATTTATATTTAAGAATCCTAATTTAGCAATTAAAGTGCCTAAGGCATTGGTAGAGTTAAAGACGGAATTTTACCTTTGGTTGAATCAAGGGTGTATATAGTGTAAATAAAAAGCTAATTTAAAGCTTATTGGTATATAGAAGCACTGGTTATGGGTCTCTAGATAGTGGCACCTTCCTAGGGACTAGACATTAAGGATGCCACGATCCTGCAGCGCACATATGCTACAAAACAAAAATAGATATACCAAGTATTAGTGAAAGTCATTCTTACCAGTATTGGTAGCGACAGTGCTGAGCACATTAGCCATAGAGATCAATTACCTGAAGGAGATGCATGGGCAAGCAGGGAAGGGGAGAGAAACACAGCCTCCCCTTTAGACCAAGGAGCCTCTGACAGAGAGTGGCGGCTGAGAAGCTGCACTAAATAGTCTCATCCATGCGGACAGATAGTGAGGCATTCCCATAAAGGGATGCAGGGTGACGATGAGGGGCGGAGAGAGTCCTACGGCGCCATCTTAATAGAGGGAAAAAGGCTAAACAATGATCATTATTAGACGGGCAAAGGAACAAAATAACTGCCACTAGACAGTAATAGACCAACAAATAGAAAAATATAAAAAGAAAATTGGGATTGATTTGGTCTGTGACAGCGACACAAATCAACCACATAACTACTAATGTAAATAGCTATGAATCTCACCAAAGAGGTCAAAGAAGAACACATACAGCAGTGAGGTAAGTGAAGATCAATCTATGAATATAGGTTCTGTAAACCCTACATCGCCCATTTTTGCATCCCGTGGGAATATACGCCTCTAGGGCTCCCAGGGGTGAGTGATTGATTACTCACAAAACCCCTGGGTGCCCCTGGTGTCCGTGTGAACCAAAGAGGGAGGGAGAACAGCCATATAGAGGAGACTGACTGCAAAGTCCATTAGTAAATCAAATAATTGTGTAGAGGACAAAGAACAGGCTTGAAAAGAGAGTTTGCTGCAAAACCTAGGAACAAATAGCAAAAGAGACAAAACAAAAGTACATTAGTTTAATTTAGCATACTAACAAAATAAAATTGCCAACTAATCATATATACATATTGACATAGATCTATCCCAATGAATAAAAGAAAAAAAAAAAAAAGGAAAAATTATTGGTAATTGGAAAATGGAAAAGAGGAATAAAGAAAACAGGAGATATGAACATACAGGAGATATAGAAATCTCACGTCTATAAACCTTTGTTTAACAACCAGGGCAGAAAAAAACCTTCGATGGACACAGGCAAAATTTTATACCCAAACAGATAAGCCGGGAACACTGTTGGCACGCAGACTGACTCCCAGGCCTCGTCGCAGGACAGTCCCAAAGATTAGACAACCTGACGGGTCCCTTACACAAAATCCGCAAAAGATACTAAATCTTTTCCATTCTTATTTTACCTCCTTATATAAAGAGCCGGAGAATTTACAACCTGGTGCTATAGATGAATTCATTAAAGACCTGCCTCTCCCATCCCTCTCTGACTCACACAAGGAAATAATGGATGAGGCCATCACTTTAGAAGAGGTAATGTCGGCAATAAAACAAGCTCATGCCTCAAAAACTCCAGGTCCAGACGGGTTCTCCGCCTCTTACTATAAGAAATTTGCCCAAATATTAGCACCCCACTTATTGGAATTTTTCATGGCCCTGCGTGATGGGGCTCACTTGGGGGGAGACCTAAATAGAGCCAATATCTGCCTACTACCAAAGCCTGACAAAGACCACAGTGAGGTGACAAATTATCGCCCTATATCGCTTATTAATGTGGATTTGAAATTATTAACCAAAATTTACGCTAATAGACTTAATACCTTCCTAGCAAAATATGTCCATATAGATCAGGTGGGCTTTGTCCCGGGGCGACAGGCGGCAGATCAAATCCGCAGGGCCGTAGACATTATATCTCTGCTCCACTCGAATTGGGATGGCTTAGGAACCAGACGGGGAATGTTGTTGTCATTAGACCTTCATAAGGCCTTTGATTCCCTTTCCTGGCCTTTTTTGTTTCATATTTTGAAAAAATTGAATTTTGGATCTAAATTCCTCTCTCTATTATCGGTACTGTACTCTACCCCCTCAGGTAACATTGTAGCTTTTGGCCACAAATCAGATCTGCTACAAATTAGAACAGGAACCAGGCAAGGCTGTCCCCTTTCACCACTCTTATTCATAGTTGCTATAGAAACAGTGGCGATTGCCATCAGGTCTAATCCTAATATACATGGTGTATACAGTGGAGGCAGAGATCATAAATGTGCATTATTTGCAGATGATCTTTTATTATTTATCACAGATCCTATTACGACCCTGCCTAACTTGGCTTCACTACTTTTTGACTTTGGAATAGTATCAGGCCTGAAGGTCAATCAGTCTAAATCAGAGGCAATGGATATTAATCTACCTACCTCAACCCTGACCTCTGTACGCGCTTCTTTTCCATTTAGGTGTTGCAAACAGGCCCTCCCCTACCTAGGTGTAAAACTCACCCCAGACATATCTACTCTATACAAGGCTAATTACGCCCCTCTTCTCTCTTCCACGATGGAGGACTTAAAGAATTGGCAGAACCATAGTCTTTCTTGGTTGGGCAGGATAAGTACCGTCAAAATGATGACCCTTCCTAGAATTCTTTATTATTTTAGGTCCCTTCCGATTTCAGTTCCTACAACATTTTTTAAAAAACTCCAATCATTAACTTTCAAATTCATCTGGAGCCGGGGAGGTTGCAGGGTGACTCGATCTTCCTTGTATGTCTCAAAGGGACAGGGTGGATTAGGGGTACCACACTTTTTGCGTTACTATAGAGCGGCCCAGTTGGCACAACTTTACCAAATTTATTCTACATCCTATCGCCCTGATTGGGTCAACCTAGAGGCACAAGCGAGCTCTCCTCTCCCTATGGACCTTCTAATGTGGTTGCCTTCTAAGGAACGCAGAGCCATTCTGAGCCCCTCTCTATCTCACTCACTGAGCCTTTGGGATAGGATGTGCAAAATATACTCTCTTAGGTCACCACACACTCCAGTTGCCCCCATTTTTGGGAACCCGCACTTTCCCCCAGGACAACATCCACAACAGTTTGCTTGGTGGATCAATAAAGGCTTGTACAAGATAGCACATTTTATAGATCATAAGGGCATCAGAAAACCCTCCTATTTTCGAGACACTCTAGATATGCCCCCGGCCGAGTCCTTTCGACTCTCCCAAATCACTTATTACTTACATTCACTATGCAGAGACCAGGGGGACATCACCACTAGAAAGTCCTATGAAAATAAATGCCTAAGAGGGCCTGAAACGCGAGGTAGTATTTCGGAGTTATATGTTCTACTAACAGACCAGGGCTCTAAACTTCCCTACCAATTAGCTTGGGAGGCGGACCTGGGGGAGACGATTGACGAGGACATTTGGTCCAAGTGGTCAGCCATGGTACACAGGGGAATTCTGAACACTTCTCTAGTAGAGGCGAACTATAAGGTATTGTCACGATGGTATCTAGTTCCGACGCGGATAACCAAAATCTACCCAGATGCATCGCCTCTCTGTTTCAGGAGGTGTGGCCAAGAGGGCACAATGCTCCACACCTGGTGGACATGTCCGAAGGTCAAGAGATTTTGGATAAGACTTTTTAATTTGGTTTATTCAGTGACTGGAGTGAACATACCTAAAAATGTTAAGACGGCATTATTCTCTGATCTCTCGAGCGAACTACCCAGGCATCTCAGATCCCTTATCTTTTTTATCCTCCTAGCAGCTAAGATAACCATAGCGCGAGCATGGAAAACCCCCCTGATAAATTTGGCATTAGTTAAAAACAAAATTTCTTGGATCATGATAAATGAAAAATTAACTAGTATTCTTCGCGACTAACAAGATAGATTTGAAAGGGTTTGGAACCCTTGGATTAGGTACCTCCAGTCGCCGTGAGGGGCGGGGGTCAGCGGCTTGGAGCGTGGAGATCGTTTGCACACTCTACTTCTCCTTTTCTTTTCTTTTCTTCCTCTTCTTTCTTTCCCCCTTTCCTTTTCTTCTCTTTCTACATACAAACTATTACTTTGTCCCCACAGTGGGGTTATCATACGCATGACATCGGGCTCTACAGTATATTAATCCTAGAGTATACCTAATACCTAAGTTTTCTGTTATAACCCCAAGTTGGGAAATTGAACTATATTACATGACAGTCCCTCTTCGGGGAATTTCACTGTAATATCTTCTATGTGTGTTAGGCGTCTTAGGTGCCTTAGCACAGTTATATAATGAGCCATTCACGCTAATTTGAGATTCACTATTGTAATATTACTGTTGACACAAAACCTGTATCAATGTGAACCTTGTTATCTGTTAAAATTTGATTTCAATAAAAACATTGGAAAAGAAATCTCACGTCTAACCAATCAATATGAACTTATAGAAACGGTTTGAAGCTAAAGGCATCATTGAGGCCTGGATGCTTCAAAGCCGAGAGGTCATGAATCCAGCGGACCTCCCGTTGTAGGAGCAGTTTATCATAGTTGCCCCCTCTCTCCCCTGGGGGGATATACTCGAGGGCATAAAAGTGCATATTACTGCTATCAAAATTATGATACAGGCCCATATGTCGACTGATTGGGGTTTCCATTTTCTTCTTCTGGACCAGGGACACATGGTCCCTGATTCTACAGAAGAAGGGACGTTTTGTTTTGTCAACATAAAAACTCTGGCATTCGCATATCATAATGTATACGATTCCAATAGATTGGCAAGTAACAGAGAAACTTGGTTTGAAAAGAAGACCATTAGGGAGTATAATACTCCTGGCAGCGTATATAAATCTGCAGAACTGACATTTGTGGCAGGGCCTGCTGCCCTTTCTGGATTCAGGTGATGAATTGATACTTGTATCATGGTGACTATGTACCAACGCATCTCGAAGAGAGCGGGAGCGCCTAAAAGTAATTTCTGGATAGACTTTTAGATGTTTCGAGATTTTATCATCCCCCATGAGGAGATACCAATATTTCTGAATAATATCTCGAACTTGTTTCTGTTGACCTGAGAATCTAGTGATCATTCGAACATTGGAGTCAATTTCCTTAGGCTTTACTCGATGTATAAGCAAGGATCTATTTTGTTTTTTAGCTTTCAGGTATGCTCTTTTTAGGCACTTATTGCTGCAGCCTCGTTCGCGTAGACGAGACTGAAGCAATTTTGCCTCCCTCTCAAAGTCAGCATCGTCACTGCAGTTCCGTCTGACTCTGAGATACTGTCCATATGGCAAGTTATTGATAAGGGGGGCGGGGTGGGAACTTGTGGCATGGAGTAATGAGTTTTCAGCCGATGGTTTACGATATAGGGTGGTCATGATGCTTCCATCCTTATTTACTAAGATTTGGACATCTAGAAAAGTCAGATGATGTTGACTTACATCAAAGGTAAACTTCAAATTAAATTTATTGACCTTAAGACTGTCCAGAAACGAAACGAGTGTATTTTTACTTCCATGCCATATGAAAAAAATGTCGTCGATAAAACGTCGCCACACCGGGATGCGTTCAAGGTACACCTGCATATCCTCCCTGTAAAATAAATCACGCTCCCACCCCCCCAGGTACAGGTTGGCGAACGATAGTATGCTAAATTAAACTAATGTACTTTTGTTTTGTCTCTTTTGCTATTTGTTCCTAAGTTTTGCAGCAAACTCTCTTTTCAAGCCTGTTCTTTGTCCTCTACACAATTATTTGATTTACTAATGGACTTTGCAGTCGGTCTCCTCTATATGGCTGTTCTTCCTCCCTCTTTGGTTCACACGGACACCAGGGGCACCCAGGGGTTTTGTGAGTAATCAATCACTCACCCCTGGGAGCCCTAGAGGCGTATATTCCCACGGGATGCAAAAATGGGCGGTGTAGGGTTTACAGAACCTATATTCATAGATTGATCTTCACTTACCTCACTGCTGTGTGTGTTCTTCTTTGACCTCTTTGGTGAGATTCATAGCTATTTACATTAGTAGTTATGTGGTTGATTTGTGTCGCTGTCACAGACCAAATCAATCCCAATTTTCTTTTTATATTTTTCTATTTGTTGATCTATTACTGTCTAGTGGCAGTTATTTTGTTCCTTTGCCCGTCTAATAATGATCATTGTTTAGCCTTTTTCCCTCTATTAAGATGGCGCCGTAGGACTCTCTCCGCCCCTCATCGTCACCCTGCATCCCTTTATGGGAATGCCTCACTATCTGTCCGCATGGATGAGACTATTTAGTGCAGCTTCTCAGCCGCCACTCTCTGTCAGAGGCTCCTTGGTCTAAAGAGGAGGCTGTGTTTCTCTCCCCTTCCCTGCTTGCCCGTGCATCTCCTTCAGGTAATTGATCTCTATGGCTAATGTGCTCAGCACTGTCGCTACCAATAATGGTAAGAATGACTTTCACTAATACTTGGTATATCTATTTTTGTTTTGTAGCATATGTGCGCTGCGGGATCGTGGCATCCTTAATGTCTAGTCCCTAGGAAGGTGCCACTATCTAGAGACCCATAACCAGCGATTCTATATACCAATAAGCTTTAAATTAGCTTTTTATTTACACTATATACACCCTTGATTCAACCAAAGGTAAAATGCCGTCTTTAACTCTTGCAATGCCTTAGGCACTTTAATTGCTAAATTAGGATTCTTAAATATAAATATGATATCATTGTATTCACAGTCCGTGACTATCTATTAGGAACGCTTAGTCCTTCTGTGACCATTACTCTTGGGAGATACCGCCATTGGAGACCTGCGCAGCTTGTGGAAATGCGATGTTTTGCGTTCCCGCACCCATAACCAACACATCTTGATTTCTCTGTTGAACAGGCTTGGTAAGACAGTTATATCTATACATTCACAAACATTTATGTCTATTGATACTGTTTGTCACCATTGAGGCATCTACACGGATTTACTATAATGTGATCTCTAGTAACGCATTGTTAATATCTATTCAATATTGAATATCTATTAAACATTTGATTGTATTGTGCAATGATGTATGCAACCAGTGTTTTTTGTCCATGCACTGGCAGCATGGTTCTTATTTACCCTGTTCATTCACACTATATTTCTGTTATCCACAGTTAAGTCCTATACACATACCATAACTCCTGATGAAGCTCAAGAATGTGAGCGAAACATGTTGAGTAACTAGAATGGTATTCATAGTTTGATGGGCCGGTATTGCCTCTTCAATGAAGTGGATTTCTTTTAACTGTTTGTTAATATGTATTTTTCAATAAAAAAGTGTCTTTTATATGTGTAGTTGCATACAGTTTATTTTAGTCTTATACACTCAGTATTTAAAGCACCGTCAAAGTCCCAGGAACGTACTGCCCCCTTTTCCCTATCTTTGTTTATTTTCCATATGGGATGTGGTGCTAAGGGAAAACTATTCCTGTCCTCTACACTCCAGATTGAACATGTCTCTAAAGCGATCATCTTGGGCTATATTGGACTTCACATAGGCTGCATTCACACCTGAGAGTTTCGTAGCTCGAAGTTTCAAAAACACTGATGGAGAAAAAAAAGTAAAATTTATTATTCTCTATAGTTCACATCTCCACCTCAAGTTACCTGAAGCTCAAAAAGTTTTGGAGCTTCTTTTGTAGCTCGATCTGGGCAGGCTGGTATGTTTTGGAAGAGTTTTTTCCCCACAAAAATGCATTGAAATGTGCAATTCGTGCGTTTTTTTAATGTTTCCGTGCGTTTTGTTGCAAGTTTTTGAGTGGTTTTCTGCTCAAATACAATAATTAAAATAAAAATAATAACCATTAACAAAAATATTAAATATTAGATAAATAATAAATTAAATAAATGAACCTCTACCCCCAACCTTAACCACTAAATCTTGCACCTAACCCAATACCCTCCCTCAAAAAAAAAAAAAAATAAATACAATCAAATAAATTAAACTCTAACAAAAAAAATAAATAAATCATAATATTAATAAATAAATACAATTAATACAATGAATTAAATAAATTAAACCCTAACAAAAAAAACAAAAAAAATCATAATAATAAATGCAATTAATTAATCCCTAGCCGTAAACCTAACCCTAACAATAATTAAATAAATAAAAGCAGATGAAAAAGCTGAAAAACAGCAAAAAACGATGAAACAGAGGATAGATTTCTCTATTCGCTAATAACGAAAAAGCCAAAGCTCAAACACGCTTTTAAAAACACACAAATACGTGCATAAAAGCAAGTGACAAAACTCTTGAAAAAAAGCTAAACAAAACGACGCTCAGGTGTAAATGCGGCCTTAAATTTCAGGTATGGTAATTTTACCTTCCAGCTTGGACCAATGTAAGTATGTATGGTCCATACCTGTGGGATCCCTCTAGAACAGGGATATGCAATTAGCGGACCTCCAGCTGTTGCAAAACTACAAGTCCCATCATGCCTCTGGGTGTCATGCCTGTGGCTGTTAGAGTCTTGCTATGCCTCATGGGACTTGTAGTTCTGCAACAGCTGGAGGTCCGCTAATTGCATATCCCTGCTCTAGAAGCTGGAAATTACTGTAATAGGCACCACTACCCCAGTGATCTACACTAGCTTCTGGGTCTTGTGCCAAGTGGCTGCCCTGCTGCTTACTGAACACAGGAGGGGTTCCATTCAGAGAATGCTTTGCATTTTCTCAATGAATGCAAAGTACTCTCTGATTGGATGAGGTGGAGATTGTGACATCATCAACCCAGCTTGTCCAACCAATGGAGTGCAACCTTGTCGTTATTATGAAATTATATAAACTGAACCATGCAGAGAAATTACATTTCAACTTTGGCTATCTATGTAAACAAAATCTAACAGACTTTTTAGCCAACATAACTGAAAGGAATGATTTTAGGTTCCAGGAAAGCAGGTCTGGCCATCATGGAGTTGTTGGGGTTTTCAAAATGCAGCAATCTCATCGTGATCGGTAGGAGGCGGTGGATGGATGTTTGACTTCACTTGGGCCATAACAAATAATCTCCAGTCTATATTACGATTATTATTACAGTTCTAGGGTACAATGACCAGTTCCAGTGGCAATCCAGAGTCAAAGCTACTCCACCCCTGCGGTCTACTCAAGAGATGCTGAAATCAGCGGTGCCATTCAGAGGTCCTCTCCAGCAAAAATACATACATACACACATAGAAAAGTCCAGCACTCACTACAGCGTTCACACTGAACCTTTGTTTATTGAAACAGCTTGCTGGATAAAAAAAAAAAAAAAAAAAAAAAAAAAAAAAAGACAACCATTACGTATTTCCTATGAGCTTTGTCCATGTCACCTTGGTCATAGCTGGCTAATAAAACAATATGTACATATACCTGTGTCACAAAGAGGGATTTACGGATTTATGACGAATGCTGTAATGTATCCAACATTGCATGTTGGATGTATCATACTTTTGGATGTACAGTGGGGGAAAAAATGATTTGATCCCCTGATGATTTTGTACCTTTGACAATATCGACAGTGAGAGACAGAATAACAAAAATATCCAGAAAAACTCATTTCAAAAAAGTTACAAATCGATTTGCATTTTAATGAATGAAATAAGTATTTGATCCCCTATCAATCAGCAACATTTCTGGCTCCCAGGTGTCTTCTATACAGGTAACGAGGTGAGATTTGCAGCACTCTCTTAAGGGGAGTGCTGCTAATCTCAGCTTGTTACCTGTATAAAAGACAACAGTTGGTGCGATTATTCGCAAATGGAAGAAACACAAAATAACTGTCAATCTCCCTCGGTCTGGGGCTCCATGCAAGATCTCACCTCGTGGCGTTTCAATGATCATGAGAACAGAGAGGAATCAGCCCAGAACTACACGGGAGAATCTTGTCAATGACCTTAAGGCAGCTGGGACCATAGTCACCAAGATAACAATTGGTAACACTACGCTGTGAAGGACTGAAATCCTGCAGCACCCGCAAGGTCCCCCTGCTCAAGAAAGCACATGTACAGGCCTGTCTGAAGTTTGCTAACGAACATCTGAATGATTCAGAGGAGAACTGGGTGAAAATAATGTGGTCAGACGAGACCAAAATCAAGCTCTTTGGCATCAACTCAACTCGACTTGTTTGGAGGAGGAGCAATGCTGCCTATGACCCCAAGAACACCATCCCCACCATCAAACATGGAGGTGAAAACATTATGCTTTGGGGGTGTTTTTCTGCTAAGGGGACAGGACAACTTCACAGCATCAAAGGGTTGATGGACAAGACTGTGTACCATCAAATCTTAGGTGAGAACCTCCTTCCCTTAGCCAGAGCATTGAAAATGGGTCGTGGATGAGTATTCCAGCATGACAATGACCCAAAACACACAGTCAAGACAACAAAGGAGTGGCTCAGGAAGCACATTAAGGTCCTGGAGTGGCCTAGCCAGTCTCCAGACCTTAATCCCATCGAAAATATGTGGAGGGAGCTGAAGGTTACTAAACTTCAGCCTCAAAACCTTAATGACTTGGAGAGGATCTGCAAAAAGGAGTGGGGCAAAATCCCTCCTGAAATGTGTGCAAACCTGGTGGGCAACTACAAGAAATGTCTGACCTCTGTGATTGCCAACAAGGGGTTTTTTCCTCACTGTGTATGGGTAATGTTGGCAGTTGACCATGTAGGGCACATGTCCTATGCATTGTGACATACCAAAAGAATTTGCAGTGGGATTAGTACTGAACTGTTGCTATCCACAAATACTACTGGTTGAATAAAATTGGGGTTACTATGCAGAAGATCAACCGCCCAACACAGCACCTGGAAGACCGTGGCCATCACTGTGGTAGCTCAGTGACTTAAAGCTTCCATAGAAGCCGATCAGGTCTCACATATGCATACTTACACTGTGCCAAGCTGGCCAAGTGTATGTACGCAAAATATATCATCCCTGGAATTCAGCTTCGAAAAGTCATATTTATAAGCCATTAATCATAACATACCATGTACCATAATCATGTCATTAAGTTTAAAACAAAGAAGCAGTTCTAAAAATTTAAAGTTACCAACCAAGTCTCGGAGATGTGATGGTGTTGGCATTCACTTTTTCATTGCAAGCTTCTTGATGACATTGCCTGTAGGCCACTGGCTTTGACAGAAAAGAACATTCAATTCCGTGGCGACCGGTCACTTTGTGCATACACTGTACTACACGAGATTGCAGGCCTTTACCGCAGGTGGAGGAGCACTGCAGGCACAAAAAAAAACAAAAAAAGTGTGATAATGTTACATTTCAGGAAAAATTCAACTACTCTGCTTCTCAGCTTGAACTGCATCAAGGAGAAAGCAGGGAGAGCTTGATTCCAAGTGAGATCAGCAGTAAATTTTTTTCACAGTTTCACGCAAAGTACAAAGGGCTGCACCAAAAGTATTGCAAAAGAGGGCATAACTTATTTATTAACTTACATAAGTCATTGAAATTTTACATATTGGTAGAGCCACTCTCCCTCCATAGTAAATCATCTTCTTCTTTTTCATTGCAGGTAAATAATGGATTCCAAGCAGAAGCAATGTGTCATCATTGAGTTCTTGATGAAGGAGGGGTGCAGACTGTCGGACATCGCTGGTCTCCCTCTGTGTGGTTGGTCTTCAATGCTGGTTTCCCCTTCTTTAAACTTCTTCACCCATCAGTGCACATTGCTCTGGTCAGTGTCATCTCTGTAAACATTCTGTAGCCTTCTGTGGATGTTGGAGAGCCAGCCCGCTCCTTCATCAAGAACTCCATGACGGCACATTGTTCCTGCCTGGAATCCATTATTTACTGAAGAAGAGGTAAGAGGAAGAAGAAAGGACGAAGAGGTAAGAGGAAGAAGAAAGGACGAAGAGGTAAGAGGAAGAAGAAAGGACGAAGAGGTAAGAGGAAGAAGAAAGGACGAAGAGGTAAGAGGAAGAAGAAAGGACGAAGAGGTAAGAGGAAGAAGAAAGGACGAAGAGGTAAGAGGAAGAAGAAAGGACGAAGAGGTAAGAGGAAGAAGAAAGGACGAAGAGGTAAGAGGAAGAAGAAAGGACGAAGAGGTAAGAGGAAGAAGAAAGGACGTAGAGGTAAGAGGAAGAAGAAAGGACGAAGAGGGAAGGGGAAGAAGAAAGGACGAAGAGGGAAGAGGAAGAAGAAAGGACGAAGAGGGAAGAGGAAGAAGAAAGGACGAAGAGGGAAGAGGAAGAAGAAAGGACGAAGAGGTAAGAGGAAGAAGAAAGGACGAAGAGGTAAGAGGAAGAAGAAAGGACGAAGAGGTAAGAGGAAGAAGAAAGGACGAAGAGGGAAGGGGAAGAAGAAAGGACGAAGAGGGAAGAGGAAGAAGAAAGGAGGAAGAGGAAGAAGAAAGGACGAATGGGAAGAGGACGAAGAAAGAAGAAGAAGAAAGAAGAAAGAAGAAGAAAGAAGAAGAACAAAGAAGAAAGAAGAAAGAAGAAAGAAGAAGGAAGAATGAAGAAAGAAGAAAGAAGAAGAAAGAAAGAAAGAAAGAAAGAAAGAAAGAAAGAAAGAAAGAAAGAAAGAAGGAAGAAGAAGAAGAAGAAAGAAAGAAAGAAAGAAAGAAAGAAAGAAAGAAAGAAAGAAGGAAGAAGGAAGAAGAAGAAAGAAAGAAGAAAGAAAGAAGAAAAAAGTTGAAGAAAGAAAGAAGAGGAGTTACTATACAGGAAGCATTATTCTACCAGCATGTGAAATTTGGTAGAATAATAATAAAAAAAAAAAAAAGAAAAAAAAAAATTGTGCCCACTTTTGCATTACTTTTGGTACAGCCCTTGTAACTTTGTCCCATTGAGGACAGAACTGTAAAAATAAAAATGATAATGGTCCGAACCTTCCAATTGCCGCTTTTGCTGGACAGCTTGGTCTGGAAGAAAACGAATGCAGACACCACATGCTAACTGGTAAGCAGCAATTTAATAATTTTAGGTTTTTGGGTTCAATACCACTTTAAATTCACCCCAAAAGATAAAAGCCACTGTGTTTTCAAGTCAATCAATTATTGCAATAAACTGTTTCAATTTACATAGCATTGCAGTAAATAAGCAGGCAAGGGAGAGTTGCTGTGAAAATGCAGTCAAAAGGAGGCTCCGTAGAAGAATGAATTTATAGTGGACCTTACTGAGAAAACAAAGAAAAAAACAAAGCATAGCGCTTACTACATTAGAAAATATATGAAAGGATCATTTTTCAATCAATTATGTCTGGTTTTCTGTCCTCTAAAGCCAGAGTTGGAAAAGTCATAACACTAAAAATCTTCAATATGTCTTGGTTTACAAAAAAACAAAATCCCTATTTAGAAGGCTTTACAAAAGCTCAGCTTTTTTGAATTGTGTTCCTGAGTCATGGTGGTTGATTCACTAAAGGCAAATAGGTTATATGCTAGGGAAGTTGCACTTTGAAGGGGAATTTTCCTCTGCTGACTTCAAATCCAATCATATGCAAGCAAAAATGCATTTTTTTCTATGTCCCTTGCATGCAATTGGGCATTCTTTGCAAAGTGAAATTTCACCATGTTAAAGCAGACTTTCGCCCTAAATGGCAAGTTGTGATACTCTGCCTCCTCCCCATCTCTCTTTTATCAATGGGCCTAATTTTATTTTTAACAATGCACTTTATTTGTGCTGCAAATTTCGTGTTTCTTGCCTAGGCCAGACGTTCTCTGTGTGTGCACATGTGCCGCAAGGCTCGGGTTTCAAGAGAGCCCACATTTGCACAGGTGCCTGGTTTCCTGCCCATCTGTGCACGCACGCACAAAGACTGCTAACAAAAAAGCCCGAAATGTTTCCTGTCTTTGCACGTGCGTGGAAATTCCCATGCGCCAATGGGCTCTGCCAGGCCCCTAGCTTGAGCAATGGGCTCATCTGTGCATGTACAATAATAGCTCTGGGGAGGGGGGGGGGCAGGGCATAGCCTGTACAGGACTGAAGTTTTGCTTTACCCAAGCTATAAAAGGATAAAGGAATGGAAAATGAGGTTCAATGTTTAACAAAGTAAACTCAAAGTAAACTCAGGAACACCGATAGGGGAGTACCACTGGCCCTCCTGTAGGTGGCCCGAGCACACAGTGGGGGCTTGGACATCAGCGGGATTGATGTGGCCGGACGGGAGAACAGTTACAATATGATGCACTGTGTTCGTTTCTCTCCCTCGCAGCAGCTGAAAGCTGGTGGGAGGGAGAGGGGGAGAATATGGCTTTCAGCTGCTGCAGGGAGAGACTCAGACGCTGTGCATTGGTCTGTAATTGTCCTCCTGTCCCACTGCACTGATCCCTCCCATCCGTGTGCTGCCCACATCTGATTCCTCCGTGTGCCGGACCCCCTGCCCCCCGCAGCATTGCTGGCTTTCCTCTCCCGCCGGCTGCTGTGGTTGCACAGGAGGATGGAGAGTGGGGGAAGGGGGTGGTAAAGAGGTAATTTACCAGTCCATCGTTTTCTGAATTGGACACAGAGAGCGATCTGTGCCGTGATGATGTGGTTCCCACACGTGTGCGTGGGGGTGACATCCTCACGACCTGGCCAACCAAGCGGCACAAGGGTCAGAACATGGAAATAAAGACTGGGAAAAGATGGCAACGCCTGTGACCAGCAGGATTTGCTTACCACGTAAGATTGCCACAATGTGATAATATACTGTTCATACTAGCCCATTATGGCTATAAGCCCCTGGAGCCCAGTTAAGGTATAACAGGTTTTGCGGGGGTTTCATTTAGTTTATAACGGACTTACCTACGTTTTGTCCAAAGATCACACAAAGGTCCTGGTAGGTTTTGAAACTGCACAGTCACATCAGGGATTTCATTCCCAACGGCTTTAGGCATTAAATATATATATATATATATATAGTGAAGTGACTGGCCTCCGGTGATGCACAGAGATTCAACAAATCCTCCTACATAAGTTGTACCTGTTTATCTGCAGCACTCTTTCCTCTAAAGCTGTTTAGAGTCTAGAATATACACAGCATTTATGAGCTTCAGAAGGCAGGGGGTGGGGATCTGAGGTCACACACTGCACAGCATAGAGCCGAGTGTAATCTGAGACCTGAGTGGATGGAATGGACACCTCCACTCCTTTACACAGTCTCGTAGGGAAACATACACAGATGAGGCTGTCATATACTTGCTAGGTGCGGTATTGGAGGCGGGGGCGTCTTCCGGGATTGCTTGGCATTGGCATAGAATGTCAGAAGTGACAGATAAAGGAATGATAAAGCATACAGGTGCTTTGAATAGAGGCAAATACACACTATAGGGGGCTATGCTTTGTTCATTTTTCATTCCAGGGATTTATAACCACTTTAAAGGGAATTCTGATTTATTCTTACTTGTGTAAGAATTTGGTTATTGTTAGTCCTTACCTTGGACCAGTCCCCTGTCTTCCACTCATAGCATCCTGTGTAATTCTCACAGTCCTCCTCTTCTCTTGGCCTAGTGGCAGAGTCACATTTGCCCCTTGTATTGGTACACGATATCCTCCTCTTCTTGGTGCCTCGTCCGCAGTCTGAAGAGCACTACAAATATACCAGACATTTAAACAGGTTGGTGTGGTCCTATTTATGGAAAATTGTTTCACTCTTTCATAATAAACATTGTACAAATAAAGAGAAAAAGTACTTGCTTTAAAGGGGTTGTAAAGGTAAAAATTTTTTCACCTTAATGCATTCTATGCATTAAGGTGAAAAAACTTCTGACAATACCGCCGCCCCCAGCCCCCCCGTTTTACTTACCTGACGCCTCGAAAGTCAGCTTCGCGTTCCCGACAGCTATTCCTCCGCTCACCCTGGCCGCTGATTGGCTACAGTGGATGGATTGGAAGCAGCGCAGCCATTGGCTCGCGCTGCTGTCAATCACATCCAATGACGCGGCGCGCTGGGCCGAGTGATACAGTGAGCGGCTATAGCCGCCGGCTGTATCACGGGAGCGCGCCCGCAAGCACTCACCACCATGCGAGGGAGCTCGCATTAAGGTGGTTAATGCTTGCGGGGAGGAGCTGAGACAGCCACCGAGGGACCCCAGAAGACCAGGTTCGGGGCCACTCTGTGCAGAACGAGCTGCACAGTGAAGGTAAGTATAACATGTTTGTTATTTTTAAAAAAAAAAAAATTTACCTTTACAACCCCTAGGCTTTCCCTGGTTCTTTATGAATGTCCTTGTCCAAAAGATCGTCAGCTCCATCTAGTGGCCATTAAGTGGAATTAATCCGATTAAGGTATTTCAGGAAAATATTGCATTATGGCCACTAGATGGATCAGACGATTGTAGGAAATAAACCTCAGACAAAATATGGGTAAAATTTGTTACAGCTGGGAGAATGTTTGTGACATTCATCCAGCTAATTTTTGTTGTTGTTGATAAATAGACCCTTTAAAGTGCTTAATCTATCTCTGTATAAAAATGATATGGCTTGAATTGTGGCTGTATCATTACAGATCACCATAGCATATTTCCAAATATTTTATATCACACATGGGCACGTCCATGCTTTGCGCCTTCAATCTGCTCTAAAACTTGACTTCATTCACCTAACCATTCCATATGGATAAAGAACTATAATATCCATAAAAGAGAAGTTTGGCAATATAACAAAACAAATATCCAAAAAAAAAAAAAGTCTGATACTGCATCTGTCCCCGGGGGGGGGGCTTCTAAAACTGAGAACTAAGCGATCAAAGACGGCTGGACCACTCAGTTCCCGGCATTTACTGAGCAGTCACCGGCTCTCTGCTCTGCCCCACCAGTGCTCACTGGAGGTGCGGGAGCTGCTGACTGTCTCCCAGCGGCGTGCTGAGAGGCTGAGCCAGGTGCCAGTCAAAACATCTGGGTGGCTCTCAACATTAATGGACCAGCTTGAGTCTGGACTGGCTGAGCGATGTCAGGGGACAGCAGACTTCATCCCGCTGTCAGCTGAATTTGGGTCACAGGAGTGCAGAACAAGGTGGATGAGGACGATCCCCGGTCATGTAGTTCCTCTTTGGAGGATGTATTCTTTGTTATTAGGAAATATAGTTACAGCCCGAAAATACGTTATACTGGTTCCTGTACAATCAATGTTGTATGTCACTAATGCTATCATTTACGGGTACTTTTATTTACAGTATTGTATTGGTATTATATCTCTATGGTTTATAACCTTAATAAAAATGATTGGAAAATAAAAAACCCACACTGTCCACTGACCAAAGGTCAATCCGATGCAGCCTTCAGGAGTAGTACACACAGTAACCATAAGCACAAACGGAAAGGAACGGACTCTAGTTCCTCAAAGTATATAAAATCCGAGCCAATGGTAAAAACCGAAAAGGTAAAAATGTATTGTTCACAGTACAAAGTTAGACTCCATGTAAAATTAAAGCCATGATGGGTTATATGATAGCATGCTGGTGGTTGTACATGCAGATTCAGATGGACTAGATAAAGCGCATGCGTGCGAAACGTGTTGTCACGGCAACAGAATCTATTTGCGTTCCATGCTGGTCAGATTGACAATAATTACGATCCCGGACTTCTACCCTGCGGTCGTGGTGACGTCACTAGGGAGCACCGACGGACTCCGGCTTATCTCCTGAGTGTTTGGGACTCGCTCTCAGCGGCTCATTGCCACACTGCACCCTCCCGCCCCTCAGCCTAATGAAGCCAATGGGTTATATGATATCATGCTGGTGGTTGCACATGCAGATGGGCTAATGTCCACTGGGTCCGTTAGGCTGAGGGGTGGGAGGGTGCAGTGTGGCAATGAGCCGCTGAGAGCAAGTCCCAAACACTAGGGAGCCGAGTCGGAGTCCGTCGGCGCTCCCTAGTGATGTCCCCGCGATCACGGGGCGGAAGTCCAGGGCCAGAATTATTGCCGATCTGACCAGCATGGAACGCAAATAGAATCCGTTGCCATGACAAAGCGTTTTGCGTGCATGCGCTTTATCTAGCCCATCTGCATGTACAACCACCAGCATGGTATCATATAACCCATCATGGGTTTCATTTTACATGGTGTACAACTTTGTACTGTGAACAATCCATTTTTACCATTGGCTCAGATTTTATATACTTTATACTTTGATACTTTAAGTCATCCACTCCCATCCAGATAGCACTGTTATCCTTTCTGTTTATACTCCAAAAATGTATTCTTGATTTGATAAAAAAAACTAGCAAGGTAGAGCCAACTGCAAAAAATGCCTTAAAATTCCCCATAAGCATGACATTTTTTGGATCAGGCAATGACTTTTAGGTTTATAAAAATATCCCATAGTTACATAGTAGGTGAGGTTGAAAAAAGACACAAGTCCAACCTATGTGTGTGATTTTACATCAGTATTACTATATTGCTGTATGTTGTGGTCATTCAGGTGCTTATCTAATAGTTTCTTGAAACTATCGATGCCCCCCGCTGAGACCACCGCCTGAGGAAGGGAATTCCACATCCTTGCCGCTCTTACAGTAAAGAACCCTCTACGTAGTTTAAGGTTAAACCGCATTTCTTCCAATTTTAGTGAATGGCCGTGTGTCTTGTTAAATTCCCTTACGCGGAAAAGTTTTCTCCCTATTGTGGGGTCACCAGTACGGTATTTGTAAATTGAAATCATATCCCCTCTCAAGCGTCTCTTCTCCAGAGAGAATAAGTTCAGTGCTCGCAACCTTTCCTCATAACTAAGATCCTCCAGACCCTTTATTAGCCTTGTTGCCCTTCTTTGTACTCGCTCCATTTCCAGTACATCCTTCCTGAGGACTGGTACCCAGAACTGGACAGCATACTCCAGGTGCGGCCGGACCAGAGTCTTGTAGAGCGGGAGAATTATTGTTTTATCTCTGGAGTTGATCCCTTTTTTAATGCATGCCAATATTCTATTTGCTTTGTTAGCAGCAGCTTGGCATTGCATGCCATTGCTGAGCCTATCATCTACTAGGACCCCCAGATCCTTTTCCATTCTAGATTCCCCCAGAGGTTCTCCCCCCAGTGTATAAATTGCATTCACATTTCTGCCACCCAAATGCATTATTTTACATTTTTCTACATTGAACCTCATTTGCCATGTAGTCGCCCACCCCAATAATTTGTTCAGTTCTTTTTGCAAGGTTTCCACATCCTGCGGAGAAGTTATTGCCCTGCTTAGCTTAGTATCGTCTGCAAATACAGAGATTGAACTGTTTATCCCATCCTCCAGGTCGTTTATGAATAAATTAAACTGGATTGGTCCCAGCACAGAACCCCGGGGGACCCCACTACCCACCCCTGACCATTCTGAGTATTCCCCATTTATCACTATCCCATCGCTGATTATTTTTGGGGGACTGAGTACTCAGTTGTGTTCAATAGTTTCAGTCAACGGCTACTGCTTCCTCCAACATATGGCAGAGGTAGAGTGTCTGGCTGTGCCATATTCTCCATAGATATTGAACATGTATAGGACACCAATGGAACCTTTGATTGGTGGTCAGAACATCCAACTGCCACCTGAACTGTACAGCTTTTGTGATTCACACTTACTGCTGACCATTCTGAAGCTTCCCATATAGATAAACAGTCTTGACCTTCACAGCTCTGTTTAGTTGCCGGCTTGGGGCTACCGCAATAAATATCCCGTGTGTGGACATAGGTGCCATTCTGCAGCTGGTAGGCACAGGTAACTTCTCGCTGCTGGAATCCTTTTTCACAGGTGGCTGAACACTGGCCCCATGACCCCGTCATCCATCTGGAGAATAAAAAAAAAAATTACATAACAAATTACAACATAAGAGCAGATATAATGAGGTTTAAGGGACTGAATCATTACTAAATTATTTTTATCATAAGGGACTGCCACACTGCACGGCCAGGAAGATCTCGCTGCGACTTCATGTTTTAGCTTTATTAGGTTCTCTTGAAGAGCATTGTGACCATAAAGAAACGTGTTCTTCTAAAAAGGGTACTTAGGAAGGAATATACCAAACCTGCAACATTCTTCTACCTACCAGTCTACCTGTGTATGGGCATATTGAAAAATAATGATTTTGCTTGGAAATTGTGTAAAGGGCGCTTTAGACCAGTGTTTTTAAAGCGTTTGTTACCCCAACACTTCTATTTCCTGATGCTGTACCATGTACTTGTATGAAGAAGTCTCCTGTTCTCCTTGTATTGCTTTCTGTGTGTGAAATCCCTGGTGTTCCTGCCAGTCCCTCTGCTTTCCTATTAAAAATTATTCTAAAAGAAAAAATTTGCGCTAGGTGTACAAATGTTGTGAATGAAAAATAAACCTGTGAATGAAATATAAACCCGTGAAAAGGAATCCTGCAGCTATACGCTATAACCCTGATAGGGGGCACTACTAAACATGTAAACAAAAAGCGCAGCGCTGGATATAAACAAATAATGAAAAATATTGTGCTATGTGCAAATACTTAAATTAAATTATGAGTAGAAAAATGTGCATGTTAATTCACCAAAATATTGTCCGTGAATACTAAGTACAAATAAAAACGTGCTAATCCATTTATATAAAGTCCATAAATTGTGAAAATATCGCTGTTGGATAGCCGACTTCCACCGCTGTGAATCCAGTCACCACAGAGAGATTAAAGGCTTACCGGATAGCCCTTAGAAAAGGCATGAACCGAATAGCCCTTAGAAAAGGCATGAACCGATCTCCTCTTAGGATGTTGTACCTTCTGTGGATGGGTTCCGCTGTGAAGTGCTAGGTGGATATTCTCAGATTATCAGCCATGGAGGAAAGCCATTCCCAACAATAATGGATGTCCAGGAGAAAAAGAAAGAGATGCTCCGATAGTGTAATAAAGAGAATCAAGGATAAGAAGAGGTATCCATGGTCATTGGCTTGAAGAAGGAACCAATCAGTAGTTCCGAAACGTGTCCCATTTTGATGACATATTTCCTGTTTGCGGTCCATGCTGGTTGTTCTCCCCTCCCTCTGACGTCATTTCTGGGATTCATGCTCCACGCTAACTCAGACGACGCGATTGCTTCACCAGTGTTCCCAGAGCCTGGGGTGTTCACCTGGTGGTTATCCTTGGACCTTCTGCTGCTGCATATCGTTATCCCTGGAAAGGTGTGATACACTGGGACCTCCTGATGCCGGATCACCTGCTTCATACATCCATGTTATACCTCTTCTTATCCTTGATTCTCTTTATTACACTATCGGAGCATCTTTTTTTTTCTCCTGGACATCCATTATTGTTGGGAATGGCTTTCCTCCATGGCTGATAATCTGAGAATATCCACCTAGCACTTCACAGCGGAACCCATCCACAGAAGGTACAACATCCTAAGAGGAGATCGGTTCATGCCTTTTCTAAGGGCTATTCGGTTCATGCCTTTTCTAAGGGCTATCCGGTAAGCCTTTAATCGCTCTGTGGTGACGGGATTCACAGCGGTGGAAGTCGGCTATCCAACAGCGATATTTTCACAATTTATGGACTTTATATAAATGGATTAGCACGTTTTTATTTGTACTTAGTAATCACGGACAATATTTTGGTGAATTAACATGCACATTTTTCTACTCATATTTTAATTTAAGTATTTGCACATAGCACAATATTTTTCATTATTTGTTTATATCCAGCGCTGCGCTGTTTACACATTTCCTATTAAAAAAACTGACCACACCAAGCAGGAGAGCACCCTGTGGTCTAATCTCTAGCTATGTAGAGAACTCAGCCTGCTCTCCTTCAATGATCAGACTTGTCCTGACATGTCCCCGATGCATTGTCATTCACTGGGAAGCTCAGTGTGCTGCTCCCCCACCCCCAGCTCTTATGTAGCTGAAAACAGAGGGAATGTGATCACTTATAAAAAGGGTGAAAAAAAAAAGTATTTATGATGTTGTTTTTATATCTATACACAAATGTTTCGCCTTTCGTTTCTATGTTAAACTGAATAGTTTTTTTTACAAGGTGATCGTTTACAATCACTTTAACTGGAGTGTTGTACCGGTTTTCCCGGGTTACTATGGGCATGGGGAGTGCTTGTTCCATAATTTTGCATTCCCTAATTGGTTGCTATGGTGTGGGCAGGCTGCCTGCCGGCCCCGTAACAACCAATGATGCTTTAGGACCAGGACACACAATGTCATTAGTTGCTATTGTGCTGGTGGCCGGCCAGCCGACACCATGGCAATGCATGACACTAATTTTGGATGGGGCCAAGGCCAGGTCCCCATCAGTTCAGTAGAGGCCCCGTGGGCAAAGATGGAACTCTTTAAAAAAACCTTTTGGTGCATGTACAGTGACTCCCAGAGATTACATAACAGTTCTCCAGGCCCTAGCAGTTCAGCAACAGGCACCTGGGGACAGAGAGGAGACTATTTACTCATTTTCGGGAGCAGGTGGAGTAAACCTCCATGTTGTGGCTCCCTACATTTATATTAAAGTTTTGGCCTCCTCTATAGTCAGCCATAGACGGTTCGAATCTCTGCCGGTTCAGCAGATTCGAACCATGTATGAGCAGATTAACCAAGCTGATTGAA
Source organism: Lithobates septentrionalis (assembly GCA_037952835.1). Taxonomy (NCBI): domain Eukaryota; kingdom Metazoa; phylum Chordata; class Amphibia; order Anura; family Ranidae; genus Lithobates; species Lithobates septentrionalis. Next base: position 641,851 of record JBBDGP010003132.1, on the reverse strand, counting down.
CAATCAGCTAGGGTGCAACCAGCCTGTCGGAGTTTACATGGGATTTTTGCTAGTGGCTGTTATAGCCACTAGCAATAATCACTGTGTTCTCCCAGCAGGGACAGCTTTCCACACAATGCTCCATGGGAAGTATTCCTCCATCAACACTGACTGTTTGATGGGGGAATTGAGTGATTTTTTTTCCTGCAACCCATGGTTGCAGGAAAGAAAATCGCTCTGTCCATGGCCAGCCTACAGTATCTCCTAAAAGTGAGTACACCGCTGATCGGCATGTGCTGGAGGGACATATAGGGTCCATATACAGTATCTCCCAAAAGTGAGTACACCCCTCACATTTATGTAAATATTTTATTATATCTTTTCATGTGACAACACTGAAGAAATTACACTTTGCTACAATGTAAAGTAGTGAGTGTACAGCTTGTATAACAGTGTAAATTTTCTGTCCCCTCAAAATAACTCAACACACAGCCATTAATGTCTAAACCGCTGGCAACAAAAGTGAGTACACCTCTAAGTGAAAATGTCCAAATTGGGCCCTATTAGCAATTTTCTCTCCCCGGTGTCATGTGAATGGGGAGCAGGTGTGTTAAATTTGGTGTTATCGTTCTCACTCTCTCATACTGGTCACTGGAAGTTCAACATGGCACCTCATGACAAAGAACTCTCTGAGGATCTGAAAAAAAGAATTGTTCCTCTACATAAAGATGGCCTAGGCTATAAGAAGATTGCCAAGACCCTGAAACTGAGCTGCAGCACGGTGGCCAAGACCATACAGCAGTTTAACAGGACAGGTTCCACTCAGAACAGGCCTCCCCATGGTTGACGAAGGAGGCTGAGTGCACATGCTCAGCATCATATCCAGAGGTTGTCTTTGGGAAATAGACGTATGAGTGCTGCCAGCATTGCTGCAGAGGTTAAAGGGGGGGGGGGGGGGGTCAGCCTGTCAGTGCTCAGACCATACGCCGCACACTGCATCAAATTGATCTGCATGGCTGTTGTCCCAGAAGGAAGACTCTTCTAAAGATGATACACAAGGAAGCCAGCAAAAACAGTTTCCTGAAGACAAGTAGACTAAGGACATGGATTACTGGATGAATGTACTGTGGTCTGATGAGACCAAGATAAACTTATTTGGTTCAGATGGTGTCAAGCGTGTGTGGGGGCAACCAGGTGAGGAGTACAAAGACAAGTGTGTCTTGCCTGCAGTCAAGCATGGTGGTGGGAGTGTCATGGTCTGGGGCTGCATGAGTGCTGCCGGCACTGGGGAGCTACAGTTCATTGAGGGAACCATGAATGCCAACATGTACTGTGACATACTGAAGCAGAGCATGATCCCCTCCCTTCAGAGACTGGGCCGCCGCAGGGCAGTATTCCAACATGATAAGGACCCCAAACACACTTCCAAGATGAACACTGCCTTGTTAAAGAAGCTGAGGGTAAAGGTGATGGACTGGCCAAGCATGTCTCCAGATCTAAACCCTATTGAGCATCTGTGGGGCATCCTCAAACGGAAGGTGGAGGAGCGCAAGGTCTCTAACATCCACCAGCTCTGTGATGTCGTCATGGAGGAGTGGAAGAGGACTCCAGTGGTAATCTGTGAAGCTCTGGTGAACTCCATGCCCAAGAGGGTTAAGGCAGTGATGGAAAATAATGGTGGCCACACAAAATATTGACACTTTAGGCCTAATTTGGACATTTTCACTTAGGGGTGTACTCACTTTTGTTGCCAGCGGTTTAGACATTAATGGCTGTGTGTTGAGTTATTTTGAGGGGACAGCAAATTTACACTGTTATACAAGCTGTACACTCACTACTTTTCATTGTAGCAAAGTGTCATTTCTTCAGTGTTGTCACATGAGATAATATAATAAAATATTGACAAAAATGTGAGGGGTGTACTCACTTTTGTGAGATACTGTATATCAAATAGCTGGGGCAGGCTGAAACTTTTTAGCTGGTGGGAGCCGCAGCAAGGATGACTCAAAAATAAGTAAATAGTGCCCTTTCTATTCCCAGCCACTGCTGCTGAACTGATAGGGCCCAGTTTTATGTAATGGCTTGGAGCCGAGACTAGTGGGAATACTGTACACGTGCAATAAGATATTTAAACTCTCGTCTCTATGTGGGGGGGATTAGACAGCAAGGCTGCCATGTGCAGCAGAGGAGGGGGAACTGTCAGACAGGCTGTAAGGGGCTCCATGATTTCTAATGACAGCCAAGGTGGGGAGGCTCTGATGTGATAAGGGGGCTCTGTAAAGGAAAGACTCAGATATGATGGCAGGCGCTCATGTTTAGCGAGTGCCTCTGATGTGATGGAGGGACCAATGTGAAGTTAATTTCACCAAGGAGGTTGTGTGCATCATCTCAGGTTCAAGTTCACCACTGATAAGTAAAATTTTTTACTTTTTAGACTGAGGTACCACGAGATTTTGCCTACTTTAAAAGGGTGCCGTACTTGCAAAAGGGTTGCTTTAGACTAGGAGTCTCCAAACGTCCTAAACAAAGGACCAGATTACTGTCCTTCAAACTTTAGGGGGGCTGGACTGTAGCCAGTGGGAGAAGAAAGTGTCAAGGGTTAACAATGCCCCATCATTGGTATTAGGGGGAGTAATAGTGCCCCATCATTGGTCTCAATAGAAGGAATCGTGCCCCATCATTGGTGTCAGGGTGAGGAACAGCTCCACATCGCTAGTGTAGTAGTGCCTAACAAGGTCATCTAGAGCCCAGGGCAAACATGCCAAACTGTGCCCCCCCCCCCCCCCCCCCAGATGTATGAGCACTAATCTGCATGCTTACTCCCCAAGCATAAACTCCCCCTCCTCCCAGTATAAATCCACCCCCCTGCTAAAACCTCCCTTCCCAGCACAAATATTTGCCTCCCCATCCCCCCAGCTCAAATGCCCCCTCCCCCCCCAAAAAAATCACCCATTAGCAGTGCCGGGACATCTACAGCCCAGGATGAACATGCTAAACTGCCCCTCCTTCCCCAAGATGTATGAGCATTATGTGTTAGCAAACCCCCCCCCCCAAAAAAAAATAAATTGAGCACTATTCTGTGCTCCTCCTCCTCCCAGTACAAATCCTCCCCCCCTGCTAAAATCCCTCCCCTCAGCACAAATCTTTACCTGCCCTCGCAACTTAAATTCTCTCTCCCCAAATCCCCCAGCACCCCCCAAAAAATCCTCTTTCCTCACACCCCCCCAAACACAAATCAACCCAAATCGCCTTTCCTAGCATCCCCATCCCCCCTCCGAGAGCAATCCCCTCCCCCAATCTTCTTGTGGTGCACTCCCATCTCACATGATACCACAGTGCCCAGGGCAGCCGCCCCTCCTGCCCCCCCTTGTCCTGTCCCTGTTTCTGACCACAGAAATAACACAATGTAGTATAATAAAATTAGCACACCTAAATGAAAGCAAGTGATAGGACTTCACAGCTCACAACAGAACATCACAGCTCTTGCAGAACGTTCCTTCCACCCCTTCTTTCCATAAAGTGTCACCGGATCTGTTTGCCTGTCAAAGGAGACCTGTGAATCTTTCCAGATGTCCCACCGTTTTTGTAGTGCTAGACACAACACACGGCTACCCTTTGGAATTCTGGAGAAAAAGCACAGAGTCAGGCACAGAACGGTTTAAAGTTTGCAGGATGACCATGGGATCTCTCGTAGATTCGGTTTTTGCTTTCCCTACCAGCGCCTGCAGTTGCAGTGAAACCTTGGCACTGACTCGGTGCCACTCCTGAGCTCTGCAACACCATAGAAAGTTTTATGGCGTAAAGGGCTTAGAACAAGGCAAGGCATTTTACAAGCCCAGCATGTCCTGGATGGAATGCAGGAAAAAAGGGTGTGACCTAAACTTGTGGATGTTTAAAGCTGAACTCTGGTGAATACATAGATTAAAGTGGAATTTAAGCCTAGCACTAACTATTCCTGAAAACGTTCCCTCCTCCTACCTATCCTGTGAAAAGAAAAAGTAGTCTGCTCCTGTCACATGATCCTGTAGATCCAGCTCTCCTTTTTCAGAGTGGCAGCTGCAGGGGAGAGGAGGGAGCACTGACAACTCGGTTATGGGAGCCTATGGGTATTTATACGCGGCTCTCCAATATGTGTAGATTTTGACTACATGGATAAGTAACCCCTGTGGATTCTGTATATAATTAACCAAATAGGACCACCGGTCTAAGAATAGATATTTATGTATCTTCTCAGCGATAACATTATTAAGAGATCTGTTGTTCCCTTTAAAAGATATCAGCCCAGTCACCCCCCCCCCCCCATAAATATCATAAATCTGCTGCATTATTCATGAGTCCATGGTCACCCCCGTCCATCCTGACGGTCAGAAGAGATATTTGTGCGTCTTCACAGTATTATCCTTATTAATCCATGTCTCCCTAAAGATATCAGCCTGGTCAACCCCCCTTTTAAATCTCAACTATCTTTGTTGCAGTTCCTTTGAACTCCTGATGAAGCCTGCCTTGTGTGATAGATAAATAATTTAGCCCTCTACCCAACATTGCCACTAATGTGATATATCTATATGTGGAGGATATTGATTGTATAAGTGGGGACACAAATGGACAGGAAGAAGACTCTGATGGGAACACAAATGGAAAGGGACACTTGGATGGGAACGCAAATGGAGAGACACTTGGATGGGAACACAAATGGAGAGACACTTGGATGGGAACACAAATGGAGAGGGACACTTGGATGGGAACACAAATGGAGAGGGACACTTGGATGGGAACACAAATGGAGAGGGACACTTGGATGGGAACACAAATGGAGAGGGACACTTGGATGGGAACACAAATGGAGAGGGACACTTGGATGGGAACACAAATGGAGAGGGACACTTGGATGGGAACACAAATGGAGAGGGACACTTGGATGGGAACACAAATGGAGAGGGACACTTGGATGGGAACACAAATGGAGAGGGACACTTGGATGGGAACACAAATGGAGAGGGACACTTGGATGGGAACACAAATGGAGAGGGACACTTGGATGGGAACACACATGGGGACAGGGACACTTGGATGGGAACACACATGGGGACAGGGACACTTGGATGGGAACACACATGGGGACAGGGACACTTGATGGGAGCATACATGGGGACAGGGACACTTGATGGGAGCATACATGGGGACAGGGACACTTGATGGGAGCATACATGGGGACAGGGACACTTGATGGGAGCATACATGGGGACAGGGACACTTGGATGGGAACACAAATGGGGACAGGGACACTTGGATGGGAAAACAAGGAGACAGGGACACTTGGATGGGAAAACAAGGAGACAGGGAGACTCTGATGGGGACACAAATGGACAGGGAGCCTCTGATGGGGACACAAATGGACAGGGAGCCTCTGATGGGGACACAAATAGACAGGGAGACTCTGATGGGGACACATATTGAAAGAGAACCTCTGATTGGGACACAAATGGACAGGACACTCAGATGGGGGCACAAATGTACAGGGAGACTCGGATGGGAACACATATGCAAAGGAGATGCTGATGGGGACAGGGACACTTGGATGGGAAAACAAGGAGACGGGGAGACTCTGATGGGGACACAAATGGACAGGGAGACTCTGATGGGGACACAAATGGACAGGGAGACTCTGATGGGGACACAAATGGACAGGGAGACTCTGATGGGGACACAAATGGACAGGGAGACTCTGATGGGGACACAAATGGACAGGGACACTCAGATGGGGGCACAAATGTACAGGGAGACTCGGATGGGAACACATATGGGCAAGGAGATGCTGATGGTGACACAAAATGCATAAGGAGACTCTGATGGGGACACAAAATGGACAGGGGGACACAAAATGGACAGGGGGACTCTGATGGGGACACAAATACACAAGGAAACTATGCTGTGGACACAAATGGACAGGGAGCCTCTGATGTGGACACAAGTGCACAGAGACCCCCTGATGGGGACAAATATCTGCAGGGAGACTCTGATATGGATACAAATACACAGGAAAACTCTTATTGTCCCCATCAGAGTTCCCCTGTGTATTTGTGTCCCCATCAGCGTACACAGAGAAACTCTGATGGGGACATAAATGGTCAGGGACACTCAGATGGGAACACAAATGCACAGGAAGACTCGGATGGGAACACAAATGCACAGGAAGACTCGGATGGGAACACAAATGGACAAGGGGCATGCTGATGGGAAAACAAATGGGCAGGGAAACCCTGATGGCATACAGTACATGAATGTACAGGGAGACTCTGATGGGGACACAAATGTATGGGGCGACTGAATTTATTTTTGTCCAAGCTTTTTTAAAGGCTCAAGTTTATTTCAAATGTCTTCACTTTGTTTTACTAAAGTTCTTACTCTTTTGTTCAGAATCATACTAAGCGGATTACAAAGAAAGATCCAAGTAAAACGTATAAATTAGATTGCATTTTATGCATTCATTTATAAATTACTGATCGTTTCAGCCCACAAATATTTTATAAATTATACCCCGCAGCTCTCACACTGAAAAAGTTCTGAGACCCCTGGTCTGAGGGGTTAAACCGCCTCTACACAGACAGAAAATCAGGTGAATGTGGGTTTGGGTAGCAGGTCCCACCACACCCAGTCCCTCCAGAACAGCAGGGAATGCTTTAGGATAATACAGCTGCACCAGTCCAACCTTGCAGTCCAACACTAACATTCTAGTGTAATTGCTGAGAGAGGCTCCCTGCACATTTTCCAGCCCGGTAGTCTTACTGTCTGGACTGCCAGCACTAACAGGGAGAATTCCCTGCTCTGCTGATTAACATCAGATCAGCCGCAATTCTTAACGTTCCCAGTTCGGTTTGCCAGTACAACCCTATAAAAATTTACATTCATGAAATAAACATGTCACATGGTTGTATTACTAATTAGTCCGGATATATTCTACATGGCAGCAATACAATTACATTACTGTGTATGCCTCGAAGTAAAATTTCACAATTTAGGAGACTCAACATATTCCGCCCGGGGATCGGGCACCATTCTAGAAAACAGGAACCTTTGTCTATATAATGTACAACCGATTTGTGTTCAGTGACACAATTCTGATCTGTAATACTACTGTCCCCAATTCCCCTTACTGCTCATCAAGTAATGAATGCAAGAGGGGCTATACAAAGTAACAATACTACCAGGGGTAACTGGAATTCTCAGGGCAGAAATGTTCATGGGTCCCCAACTGAATACAAGACCCCAATTGCCATGGCAGATGAAGAAGGACTAAGGACTGATTCACCCCAGATGCAGCGGGACTGTGTTGGGTGGCTATTGCAGTGCAGTCCCACCACATGGACAAGTGCCTTGTATCCTATGTGCCCTGTTCACACCACTGCGTTGGGAGAATCCATAGTGGAGAAGGATCTGGGGGAATCAGTGGTGGAGAAGGATCTGGGGGTTTTGGTAGATCATAAGCTCAATAATAGCATGCATTGAGAGGTATGGACTCCAGAGAGAGAGGGAGAGTTCAGTTTTGGACTCCAGTTCTCAAAAAGGATATCGGGGAACTGGAGAAAGTGCAGAGAAGGGCAACCAAACTGATAAGAGGCATGGAGGAGCTCAGCTATGAGGAAAGATTAGAGGAACTGAATTTATTCTCTCTTGAGAAGAGGAGATTAAGGGGGGATATGACCACCATGTATAAATGTATAAGGCAGGGGCGGACTGACAACTCATGGGGCCCCCGGGCAATAGGAGATTTTGGGGCCCCCCAGCAAGCTGCATGCTGTGGGGGGCGCTCCATAGGCGGGAGGGGCGAGAAGCAGCGAAGAGGGACCCGAGAAGAGGAGGATCTGGGCTGCTCTGTGCAAATCCAACTGCACAGAGGAGGTAAGTATGAAATTCTTGTTATTTAAAAAAAAATCCCTTTAATTAAAACCAGCAACTGTTGAGAGAACACCTGGGTCAGGTCTATGTACAGTATAATGTACAGAGTGCGGGGGTTAGTACTGAGTAAGTAACAAACAAAACAACATATAGAGTACAGCAGTCGGGATGAGCGCCACGCTCAAATCAGAGTCCTTCCTTACACCAAAGTCCCAACATTCTCCCTATACATCACAGTCCGCAGAGTCAGTCCTCCCTTACATCAGAATCTCCCCTTACGACAGAGCCCCCACAGTGGCACCCTATGGCAGAGCCCCCAGAGTATCGCCTTTTATCGGTGTCCCTTTACACACACCTTTGCACCTTACTGCTTGGTGAGGTAGGCAGCTGGTGGGAAAAGGCTTTAAAAAAAATCCACTTGTTGCAGGCTCTGAACTGCGCAAGTTGTCACTGCACAGGTGTGTACCCAGACCTGCTGCCGGTTCCGAGGCCGAGCTCAGCAGTTCACCAATCAGAAGGCTCCAAATGGCATCAAGTGCATTTTTCATGGGTACGGGATTGTTAGAGCGATTTCTGTTGAGCGGCAGTGGGCACACATGGATCATACGGTATACACACACAGACACACACAGTATACATACAGACACACACACAGTATACAGACACAGTATACACACAGACACACACACACAGTATACACACACAGTATACACACAGACACACACACACAGTATACACACACAGTATACACACAGACACACACAGTATACATACACAGTATACACACACACACACACAGTATACACAGTATACACACACACAGTATACAGACACAGTATACACACAGACACACACACAGTATACAGACACAGTATACACACACACACAGTATACACAGTATACACACAGACACACAGTATACACACAGACACACACAGTATACAGACACAGTATACACACAGACTACATACACATACACATTAGGCATATACATACACACACAGTATATACACACCAGCACATTTCATTTAGAAATCAGTCTAACACACTGCTGCTGCCCCATCTCCTGACATGCTGGGACTTGTAGTGCCCCAGCAGCTCAGACACATTCGGTGGTAATACAGGAGAGGAGGATGATGTGTCTGTGTATTGGTGGGCAGGTAATCAGTAGGGAGGTGTAGCAGAGATTGGGGGAGAAGTTCAGAACATCCTTCCCCCAGGAGAAGTGCACTTCTCACACACAGAACAACGATCTAACAGGCTCAGTAACAGGAGCTCTGCTAGAGGAAACACAGCCTCCTCCTTCTGCTCACTAGAGAAAGCACTAATAAAACGACATTTAAGTTAGCCAAGTTAGTCAACTTACCTTGCATCAGCCTGAAGTCCATCCCACACTGCAGGCTGTGTCCCCGCCTCCCTCTCCTCTCCTCCAGATGTCGGCATATCCTGCTCTGTATTCAAAGAAGCCGCGCGGGGGAAGGGGGCGTGTACACAGTGGCGTCTCCAGCTTTCAAATTTAGGGGGGGCACATGGGGGGACAGGGACAAAAGTAGGGGGGCAACTATAAAATGCGCATATATATATATATATATATATACACACTGGGGCCCTTTACTACGATCCCACAACGGCCCTTTCCCATGTTCTGCAGTGAGCTCCCTTCCTACTGTATTGGGGCCCCCCAGGGTGGCAGAAAACAAGAGATATATATGTCACCAGCATACCAAGAAAATATAAGGATCCAAAGCAGTGGGAGAACTATCAGGGTTGCAAAGGTTGTCTTGCCTCCGGGCCCTGGTGTTCCACCACTGTGGGGTTCCCCAGCCTCCTCTTACTGTCCTGCCCCTGCTATTGACAGCGCTGGTCTGGCATCTCTTGGAATTTTCAGGCTGGTTGTCCTGTCCTAAGGATGGGAGAAATCAGTCTGTTTTTTCAGTAACTGAGAGTCCTGGTGGAGTCCTTCCTGCAACTCGCTCTTCTCCCTGCCAATGAGGATGCAGGTGAAGGAGCAGATCTGGCGGCCGTGGTTGTATGAGCGCTCGCATTATGCAGTGCCAGCAAGCAGAGGGAGGGGGGAGGAATCACCCGCAGGAGCTGACTGGGGACTCTCTCCCTCTTAGACATTGATTTTTTGTAAAAAAAAAAAAAAAAAAAAAAAAAAAAAAAATTTTTTTTTTTGGGGGGGCACATGGTGGGGCACAGCATAATGTTGGGGGGGTCAGGGCCCCCTCTGGCCCCCCCCTAGGGTCGCCATTGCGTGTACACTGTGTTCCCATTGGCTGTAGGAGGTAGTGGAGGGGCGGAGCAGCTATAGCCTCCAAAATTTTACATCAAAATGATGTCGGTGTCAGACATTTCAGGGACAGATGTAAAAATACACAGATTTTTACAATCTGTCCCTGGTTTTACTGAGGCTGGCAACCCTGATGGGGCCCCCTAGTGGCATGGGGCCCTCGGTCAGTGCCCGAGTGCCAGAGTGGTCAGTCCGCCCCTGGTATAAGGGGTCCATATAGTGAACTTGGTGTGGAGTTATTCACTTTACGGTCAACACTGAGGACAAGGGGGCACTCTTTATGTCTAGAGGAAAAGAGATTTTGTCTCCAAATACGGAAAAGTTTCTTCACAGTAAGAGCTGTAATATTGTGGAATAGACTTCCTCCAGAGGTGGTTCTGGCCAGCTCAGTAGACTGCTTTAAGAAAGGCCTGGATTCTTTCCTAAATGTACATAATATAACTGGGTACTGACATGTATAGGTAAAGTTGATTCAGGGAAAATCTGATTGCCTCTCTGGGATCAGGAAGGAATTTTTTCCCCTGCTGTAGCAAATTGGATCATGCTTTGCTGTTTTTTTTTTCGCCTTCCTCTGGATCAAGTGTGGGTAAATGATTGGGTATAGGTATATGGCATTGTATGGTATTTTTTATTTTTTTTTATGGTTAAACTGGATGGACTTGTGTCTTTTTTCAACCTGACTAACTATGTTGCGGTGTTGTGCAGGCAAAGTGCACTAAGAAAAAGTACTGCATGCGGCATTTTGTTGCTATCAGTGCAGCACGGTGAGAGGCGACCCACAGCCTTGCACTGCACGGTCAGCAATTAAAGTTTATGAGATGTCTTCGTGACATCTCAATAAAGTTGCTAAAAAAAAAAATGCGCCGAGCTCAGAGCATCTTCACTGTGCTGATTTCAACCGGATTTCACTGCACACCAGCCCTAATGAGGCACGACAATGAGGGCGAGGTAAGTACAGATCGGTGTACATCACAGTGTACATAATGGGTCATAGGAAATGTATAGCATGGCACACAGAGTACAGTTAGGGGAATTTCCAGCAGAGCATACAGAATGAGGTGGTGTAGAATATAAAAGGTACAACAAGGCTTAAAGAATGAAGTGGTGCAGAATAGGAAATATACAGCATGCCATGCAGAATAGGAATGTAAAGCATGGCATATGCAATGAGGTGGTACAGAATGGGGAATGTACAGCATGGCATACGGAATCAGGTGGTGCAGAATGGGGAATATACAGCATAGGATATGAAATGGAGCCATACAGAATAGAAATATATAGTATGGCATACACAATGAGGTGGTGCAGAGTGGGGAATGTACAGCATGGAATATGGAATGAGGTGGTGCAGCATGGGGAATGTATAGCATAGTAGATGGAATGAGACACTGCAAAACAGACGGTATTGAATAAGGCGGTGTGGAATAGAGCACGTACTGCATGATAAATGGAAGGAGGCATTGAGAAATAAGGAATGTACAGCATGACATGCATGTATTATGCAATAGGTATGAGGCAGTGCAGAATGGGGAAAGTACAGCATGGCATACGGAATGAGGTGGTGCAGAATGGGGAAAGTACAGCATGGTATACGGAATGAGGCAGTGCAGAATGGGGAAAGTACAGCATGGCATACGGAATGAGGCAGTGCAGAATGGGGAAAGTACAGCATGGCATACAAAATAAGGCAGTGCAGAATGGGGAAAGTACAGCATGTCATACGGAATGAGGCACTGCAGAATAGGGAAAGTACAGCATGGCATACGGAAAGAGGTGGTGCAGAATGGGGGATGTCCACTATGGTATACGGAATGAGGCAGTGCAGAATGGGGAAAGTACAGCATGGCATACGGAATGAGGCAGTGCAGAATGGGGAAAGTACAGCATTGCATACGGAATGAGGCAGTGCAGAATGGGGAAAGTACAGCATGGTATACGGAATGAGGCAGTGCAGAATGGGGGATGTCCACTATGGTATACGGAATGAGGCAGTGCAGAATGGGGAAGTACAGCATAGCATACGGAATGAGATGGTGCAGAATGGGGGATGTACAGTATGGTATACGGAATGAGGTAGTGCAGAATGGGGAAAGGACAGCATGGTATACGGAATAAGGCACTGCAGAATGGGGAAGTACAGCATGGCATTGCGGAATGAGGTGGTGCAGAATGGGGAAGTACAGCATGGCATTGTGGAATGAGGTGGTGCAGAATGGGGGATGTACAGTATGGTATACGGAATGAGGCAGTACAGAATGGGGAATGTACAGCATGGAACAGAGAATAAGGCACTGCAGAATAGGCAGTGTGGAATAATACGTAACATACAGAATGGTATACAGAATAAGGAATCGTTAAATAGAAATGTACAGCATGGCACATGGGAAGAGGTGAAGTGGGATAAGGAATGCACTGCATGGAATGATGCGTTATGCAATAGTTAATGTACTGTACACCATGGCATAAGTTGAGGCATTGCAGAATAGGGAATGTACAGGCATGCAGATGGTATGAAGCATTGGGCAACACAGAATGTACAGCAGGGCACACTGAATGAGGTTTGGTGGCAAAGGGAATACACAGCATGGCATACAGAATGAGGGGATGTGTAATAGAGAATCTACAGGGCGGTACATGATATGAGGCATTGAGGCAAAAGGGAAAGTACAGCCAAGCGAGACAGTGCAGAGCAAGTACCTTAAAAATGTATTGCTTCTGCTGCTTAGGCTGACCCAATCCAGACCTCCAAAAGCACAAGACCTGAACAGGATTTGACAGCTCACCCGATCACCATTGTCATTCGTAAACACAGAATCGGTGTTAATTTCGTGGACTAAAATATTTTCGTCGACTAAATTAACACTATTTTAGTCGACTAAAATACAACTAAAACTAAAACAATTCAGTTGACTAAAATACGACTAAAATGGCATTTTAGTCAAAAGTCTAGGACTAAAACTAAATCGAAAATTGACATCAAAATGAACACTAGTCAGCTGGCCATTTCTAAGTTGGCAAGATAATTCCATCCAGAGCTTATAATAATAGCACATTAAAATTTAAACGTGTATTTCACTACCGCATAAGGATATGTAAAGGGCATCTACTAAGCTGCTGAAAGAGAAAAAAATTAGGAAAAAGGCTTTTCTTGTATTTTTTATTAATATTGGTAATTTATTCAGGTAATATGTGCAATTGCATTACAGCGAATAGAGGTTACAGTATTTGGCGTTTTTGTATTTGTCAAAAATAAATATTTTTGTTTATGAAACGGCTAAATCTGTGTCTGTAGTGCATGTTCAATCCTTAACACCAGAAATAACATGTTATTAGATTTTTACTCCAGGAATATATATAGATATATATAATGTGTTCGGAAATTCTAGAGAAATGTTTAAATAATGCATTACAAAACCCCTTAGATTTTAGTCGACTAAAATGTACTGGAGATTTTAGTCGACTAAAATGTGACTAAAACAATTCAGATGACTAAAATACGACTACAACTAAAATGGCCTTTTAGACAAAAGACTATATATATAACTAACACTAAATCGAAAATTGCTGCCAAAATGAACACTGCACAGAATCCAGCAGAGGAAGTCTTCCACTACTTGTGCATTCCCATAAAAGTCTATGGAAATGCAATAATCAGCTCTTCGTTAGAGCAATTCTTTCACACTTTTAGAAAAATATGCATTTTTGGCCATAAATTCACTTAAAACCCTCAGAACATTATATATTTTCTGGCAGCAGAGCTCCTGTAGAATTAAAAGATTGTAGTTGCAATTTTTTATGTTGCGTGATATTTGTGCAACTGTTTTTCAGACGCATATTTTTAGGAAAAAAATGTAATACAATGAATTTTAGTGGAAACACACACACATAAACCAATTTCTGGTAAAATAAAAAAAAAGATGGGTTTGCATCAAGTAAATAGATATCAAACGTGCCAAATCCTAAAATGGTGTGTGCCCATGATATCACGAAAAACAATGGCAACAAAAAAATTTCCAACTGTGATCCTTTAAAAGCCTTTACTTCATCAGTCTAAAGATAACTAACTGTGAGCTATGGTACTGATATTATTTCCTTCTGATGTTCACAGCGAAGCCTCACATGTGTGATGCAACAGCGGTTTACATACATGTGCGCACCCTTTTGCTATGCTTGCATTTGTGGATGTGTGCGTGGAAACCGGGGTTAACAAAACCCCATGTAATAGCACTGGGTAGGTGACAGGTACTCTTTATTAGACCCCCATTGTCTCTCCTATCCTCCAAAGCAGCTAACCAAACACAGGTCATGTTTGACAGATCTAAAACGGTCTAAAAGTGATTAAATCATTCTCATGATTCACTGCAGAGGAGATCAAGGAATGGATGTTCCTTGGTCTCCTGCACGCTATCTTGAAGCCCCCCAATGTGGTCCCAGGCTCTCAGGAAGGGCAAGAGAGCCCAGCAGACCATGCAGGAGGGTGTCATTGTTAGGAGGGACCACACCGCCTGCACTGTGAAAGTGACTGGGTGACTATACCACCGCCAGGATCACTTTCACTTTACAACCAGGAGCCGGCTGAATAAAACCAGCACAAGTTTGTGGCAAGACATATACAGTGAGGGAAAAAAGTATTTGATCCCCTGCCGATTTTGTACGGTTGCCAGTGGCGACTGGTGAAGTTTTAGGATGGGGGCGCGCCTGATCCGCCCTTCCTTTTTGACCGCTCCCACTTCTCATAAGCCCCAGACCTTATAGAATCCACCCACTCTGTCCCCTGTATTCCACTTGCTTCCACCCATAGTGTCAGGAGTATACAGCTCAGCATGACAGGACAGAGTATACAGCACCACAGAACAGAGTACACAGCCCCAGCATCACAGGACAGAGTACACAGCCCCAGCATCACAGGACAGAGTACACAGCCCCAGCATCACAGAACAGAGTATACAGCCCCAGCATCACAGGACAGAGTATACAGCCCCAGCATCACAGGACAGAGTACACAGCCCCAGCATCACAGGACAGAGTACACAGCCCCAGCATCACAGAACAGAGTATACAGCCCCAGCATCACAGAACAGAGTATACAGCCCCAGCATCACAGGACAGAGTACACAGCCCCAGCATCACAGGACAGAGTACACAGCCCCAGCATCACAGGACAGAGTACACAGCCCCAGCATCACAGGACAGAGTACACAGCCCCAGCATCACAGGACAGAGTACACAGCCCCAGCATCACAGAACAGAGTATACAGCCCCAGCATCACAGAACAGAGTATACAGCCCCAGCATCACAGAACAGAGTATACAGCCCCAGCATCACAGGACAGAGTACACAGCCCCAGCATCACAGGACAGAGTATACAGCCCCAGCATCACAGAACAGAGTACACAGCCCCAGCATCACAGGACAGAGTACACAGCCCCAGCATCACAGGACAGAGTATACAGCCCCAGCATCACAGGACAGAGTATACAGCCCCAGCATCACAGGACAGAGTATACAGCCCCAGCATCACAGAACAGAGTATACAGCCCCAGCATCACAGAACAGAGTATACAGCCCCAGCATCACAGGACAGGATATATAGCTCAGCATCACAGGACAGAGTATATAGCTCAGCATCACAGGACAGAGTATACAGCCCCAGCATCACAGGACAGATTATATAGCTCAGCATCACAGGACAGAGTATATAGCTCAGCATCACAGGACAGAGTATATAGCTCAGCATCACAGGACAGAGTATACAGCATCATGATATATAGCACAGCCTCGCAGATCATGGCATATAGCGCAGCCTCGCAGATCATGGCATATAGCGCAGCCTCGCAGATCATGGCATATAGCGCAGCCTCGCAGATCATGGCATATAGCGCAGCCTCGCAGATCATGGCATATAGCGCAGCCTCGCAGATCATGGTATATAGCGCAGCCTCGCAGATCATGGTATATAGCGCAGCCTCGCAGGTCATGGTAAAGGGCAGCCTCACAGGTCATGGTAAAGGGCAGCCTCACACATCCCTTTTAGATTGTAAGCTCTAACAAGCAGGGCCCTCTGATTCTTCTTGTACCAAATTGTAATGTAACTGTAATGTCTGCCCTCATGTTGTAAAGAGCTACACAAACTGTTGGCGCCATATAAAACCTGTATAATAATAATCATCATGGTATATAGCGCAGCCTCACAGATCATGGTATATAGCGAAGCCTCACAGATCACGGTATATAGCGAAGCCTCACAGATCACGGTATATAGCACAGCCTCGCAGATCACGGTATATAGCGCAGCCGCACAGATCATGGTATATAGCGCAGCCTCGCAGATCATGGTATATAGTGCAGCCTCACAAATCACGGTATATAGCGCAGCCTCACAGATCACGTTATATAGCGCAGCCTCGCAGATCACGGTATATAGCGCAGCCTCACAGATCACGGTATATAGCGCAGCCTCACAGATCATGGTATATAGCGCAGCCTCACAGATCATGGTATATAGCGCAGCCTCACAGATCATGGTATATAGCGCAGCTTCACAGATCACGGTATAAAGCGCAGCCTCGCAGATCACGGTATATAGCGCAGCCCCGCAGATCATGGTATATAGCGCAGCCTCGCAGATCATGGTATATAGCGCAGCCTCGCAGATCATAGTATATAGCACAGCCTCGCAGATCATGGTATATAGCGCAGCCTCGCAGATCATGGTATATAGCGCAGCCTCACAGATCATGGTATATAGCGCAGCCTCGCAGATCGGCGCAAACAAACTGAAAAATTACACTGTTAGTAAGTTTCAGAGCATTTTGCTGGTCACAGAGCATAGTTGGTTCATCGCAGAGTCTGCAGTACAGTCATCATTTGCAGAGCACACAGTGTGCAGCACCATTAGCTCTTGCAAAGCACACAGTGTGCAGCTGTGCCCATGATTAAGGCAATCTAAAGCCAAAGAATCTTATTTCAACTATCATGCTTGCTTGGAGCCATAGCATCTGTGAATTTCTGAGAATGCCCATCTCCACAAGGCCAGCTTTTTAAATGATACTCCAACAAGAACATACAAAAGCAAACCTCTTTGGAAAAACACAGAGAATCGGGATATTTAAACTCTGCCAGATGAATAAGAACACAAAATGGCAGCTTTTCACAACAATCAGGAATTAGCCCTGTGCTTTGAGTCACCTTTCATAACTGGTGTACTCGCTTAAAATCAAAATAATTTCCGGCAGCAATTTCAGGAAAGATGGTTTCTCCTCAAATTGTGCAAATGTAAATTTAGTTTACACCAGGGACTGTTTACATGACAAAAGCTTCTTGCTCTGTATCTCTCAGTGCTTGGCGTTGAACCTAGAGTTAATACCATTTATTATTGCATTAGTACATTAAATTACATAGCAACTAGCAAGGAAATACTGGTCTTTTCAATTGTGTGAGGGTCAAGGTGGATATACTGCAGACACATCGCTTACCAATTCTGAAATGGCTCCGCTCGGGCCGTGCGTTCCACGGAGCTGCTGACGTCACTTGCGGTTTATCACTGGCACAGGGAAACCGGAAGCGACGTTGTAACTCGGAGGGAAAGCACCGCCCATGTCCTAGGGCGGTGCCAATCTAGAACAAAGCAGCCGTAGTGATACTACGGGCGGAAGTATTCCGGCACAATGGATTGCGCCACAAGGCAGGTCAAAACCCCGCAAATGAAGCGTCTCGTCTGCAATCTCGTGATTGCATAGATGTCGAACTTCCCATAGTGCACTGTGTCCGGCGCCCGAACACAGTGCACTTAAAGGACCTTTTTTTCAATATTTTTGTGGGTGGGGGGGGGGGCACCCGTGTGGCCCCTATGGACGGGCCACCACTGACGTTTGGGACCATAGTCGCCAAGAAAATAAATTGGTAACACACTACGCCGTGAAGGACTGAAATTCTGCAGCGCTTGCAAGGTCCCCCTGCTCAAGAAAACCCATGTACAGGCCTGTCTGAAGTTTGCTAATGAACATCTGAATGGTTCAGAGAACTGAGTGAAAGTGTTGTGGTCGTGTGAGACTTAAATCAAGCTCTTTGGCATCAATTCAACTCGCTGTGTATGTCGGGGGAGGAATGCTGCTTATGACCTCAAGAACACATCCCCACCATCAAACATGGAGGTGGAAACATCATGCTTTGGGGGCCTTTTTTTGCTAAGGACACAGGACAACTTCACCGAATCAAAGAGACAATGGACAGGGCCATGTATCTTCAAATCTTGGGTGAAAACCTCCTTCCCTCAGCCAGGGCATTGAAAATGGGTCGTGGATGGGTATTCCAGCATGACAATGACCCAAAACACACAGCCAAGGCAACAAAGGAGTGGCTCAAGAAGAAGCACGGTAAAGTCCTGGAGTGGCCTAGCCAGTCTCCAGACCTTAATCCCATAGAAAATATGTGGAGGGAGCTGAAGGTTCGAGTTACCAAACGTCAGCCTCGAAACCTTAATGACTTGGAGAGGATCTGCAAAGAGGAGTGGGGCAGAATCCCTCCTGAGATGTGTGCAAACCTGGTGGCCAACTACAAGAAACCTCTGACCTCTGTTTGCTAATAAGTATTTTGCCACCAATCATGTTTTGCGAAGAGGTAAAATACTTATTTCACTCATTAAAATGCAAATCAATTTATAACTTCTTTGAAATGGGTGACATGGATGAGCGAGTTTGGGGTGGAAGAACTTGACTGGCCTGTACAGGGTTCTGACCTCAAACTGAAGCGGAACATTTCTGTGTCCTCCGGGGGATATACACCCAATCTTATTATAAGCTCTCTTAGTGTACTCACACAGTTCCACATGGACTATTGAGCTGACACTTTATATAGGCTGTTTGGTGCCCCCTTTATGATTGATGGAACCTTATGACATGTACATCCATCCCTGCGGCTTACTGGCAACTTTTTGGTTCTTCCTCTGCTGGGAATGAACCTTGAGGTTGTACGTATATGGGAACAGTTGATGGTCACCTACTTTTGTTGACAAAATCCCAGCATCTATAGCGAAAATTTGAACTATTATCATTTGAACCCATGAAAGCCTCCTTATAAGTGAGACCTTGTCTTGTATTAACTGAAACCTGAATGTGTCCTGAAGACGTTTTTTACGAAACGCGTAGACGCGTCGGGTCTCACATCATGTATATTCTTATATAGATGATTTTTATAATTTTTTTGTTGGTGTCCTTGTTATGTATGCATTTATATTTAATAAAGTTTATTATATTGTTATTTTGACTACGTTCTCTCAGGTTTGCTGTGCCTCTAAAGTCCGACCAGGGGCTCCTTGCCGAACCCCTTTTTCTTTTTCTCTCAACCCGAAAGAACACCTTTGGGATGAATTAGAGTGGAGACTGTGAGCCAGGCCTTCTTGTCCAACATCCGTGCCTGACCTCACAAATGCGCTTCTAGAAGAATGGTCAAACATTCTCATAGACACACTCCTAAACCTTGTGGACAGCCTTCCCAGAAGAGTTGAAGCTGTTATAGCTGCAAAGGGTGGGCCAACTCAATATTGAACCCTACGGACCAAGACTGGGATGCCATTAAAGTTCATGTGTGTGTAAAGGCAGGCGTGTATGTAGTGGAGATCTTCCTTCCACTTGTTTTCTTTTTGTGCATAAATAACATTGGCGATCAGGAGAGCTGTGGAACCTTGTGTAAGTTCTATGCTGACGAAAGTCTGGATGGGGTCAGGGAACCCAGTGTGACTGCTGACTGGCAAAAAAGGAGCTCTTCCCAACACTTCTTAATCATGGGGCCTTCTGACTGGGTCCCTCCCCACCTCGGGGCCCATAGCAGCCATGGCGGTAGTTCCACCAGTGAATACAGTCTTTCTACTGCATTAACTGCATCAGATGCAGACTCTTATCCAGAGAGTACCTATGGCTGAACATAATAAATATTAATGCCACACAAAACATTTTAGTAATTTAATGTTACAAAAGATTACTTTTTCACTTCAAGATCTTATTGTTGAAATTATTCACAACGGTCATAAAAAAATAAGGAAAGTGGAAAGATAGAGCTGGACCCATAGGCTTATCTTACGGTTATTGTTATCTTAAGGTCTTAAGGTATTAATGTTGGTGTAAATCTGGGGTAGGCAACCTGGGGCCCTCTAGCTGCTGCAGAACTACAAATTCCATCATGCTTCTGGGAGTAATTGTAACTGTCGGCCTTGCAATACCTCATGGGAAATGTAGTTCCACAACAGCTGGAGGGCCCCAGGTTGCCTACCCCCTAGTGTAAATGATTTGGTTCCTGGGCAGGCGGCTTCTAAACCCCAGAGGATCTCCATAGTCTCCTTGGCTTGTAGTGTAATGTAAGAAGGGTTGAAATGTAGTGTCCTAAAGAACGATTTTAGGGACTTAGGACTAAATTGAGGAAAAGGACCTCCAAGGTAGTATTCTCAGGAATACTACCGGTACATCGAGCCACACCAGAAAGGAAGAGGGAGATTAGGGAAGTAAACAAGTGGCTGAAGAGCTGGTGTAGTAAGGAGGGGTTTGGGTTCCTGGAGGACTGGGCCGACTTCTCAGTTGGTAACCGGTACTATAGAAGGGACGGACTGCACCTAAATGAGGAGGGTGCAGATCTGCTGGGAAGGAAGATGGCCAAAAAGTTAGAGGGGTTTTTAAACTAGGCGATGGGGGGGAGGGTCCAGAGGCAGAGATAGCCAGCGCGGAAGATATTCCAGAGGGTAGTATTGGGGGCATTAGTGGTAGGTTAACCAAAGCACAAAAACACAAGGTGAGTATAGTAGCAAGTCCTAGTTGCAATCTCGAAACACCCAATACGAAGACAATATGCGACCGGTCTAAACTATGTGGCATGTTCACCAATGCCAGGAGCATGTCGGACAAGATGGGTGAACTAGAGATACTGTTGTACGAGCAGGATTTGGATTTTGTGGGAATTTCAGAGACCTGGTTCAACAGCTCTCATGATTGGCTGGCAAACATTCAAGGGTATACCCTATACCGCAAGGATAGAGAGGGTAAAAAAGGGGGAGGGGTATGCCTATATATCAAGAATAATGTACAAGTGAATGTGAGAGATGACATCACTGAGGGAGCTAGAGAGGAGGTGGAATCCTTATGGGTAGAGCTCCAAAGGGATAAAGCTAAGGGGAAAATAATACTGGGAGTATGCTATAGGCCCCCAAACCTGAGGGAGGAAGTGGAGACGGATCTCCTATCACAAATTGGAGTAGCAGCAAGGATGGGAAGTGTTATCATAATGGGGGATTTTAATTATCCAGACATAGATTGGGCGGAGGGAACCGCGCATTCATTTAAGGCTCGCCAGTTCCTTAATGTCTTGCAGGACAATTTTATGGGTCAGATGGTAGATGCACCAACTAGAAATAAAACATTACTGGATCTACTGATTACCAACAATACAGACCTGATCACAGATGTGGAAATGCGGGGCAATTTAGGTAACAGTGATCACAGGTCAATTAGTTTCAGTATAAATCACACAAATAGGAAACATAAAGGGAATACAAAGACACTGAATTTCAAAAGAGCCAACTTCCCTAAACTACAAACCTTGCTAAAAGGCATAAACTGGGATAAAATATTAGAAACAAAGAATACGGAGGAGAGATGGGTTTGCTTTAAGAGCATATTAAATAAGGGCATTAGCCAATGTATCCCATTGGGTAATAAATTTAAAAGAGCGAACAAAAGTCCTGGATGGCTTAACTCCAATGTAAAAATGCATATAAAAGCAAAGGAGAAGGCCTTCAAAAATTACAAGGTTGAGGGATCATCCCCAGCATTCAGACTTTATAAAGAATGCAACAGGATATGTAAAGGTGCAATTAGGACAGCTAAGATAGAACATGAAAGACACATAGCGGAGGAGAGCAAAAAAAATCCCAAGAAATTCTTTAAGTATGTAAACAGTAAAAAAGGGAGGACAGACCATATTGGCCCCATAAAGAATGAGGAAGGACATCTGGTTACAAAGGATGGGGAGATGGCGAAGGTATTGAATTTATTCTTCTCCTCAGTCTTCACGAGTGAATCGGGGGGCTTCAGTAACCAAAACTGTAGTGTTTATCCTCATGACACAACACAGGAAGCACCTCCATGGTTAACAGAGGACGGAATTAAAATTAGACTTGAGAAACTTAACATTAATAAATCACCGGGACCAGATGGCTTGCATCCGAGGGTACTTAGGGAACTCAGTCAAGTGATTGCCAGACCGTTGTTCCTAATTTTTACAGATAGTCTACTGACTGGAATGGTACCAGCTGATTGGAGAAAAGCCAATGTAGCACCTATATTTAAAAAGGGCCCAAAATACATCCCTGGGAATTACAGACCAGTTAGCCTAACATCGATAGTATGTAAACTCTTGGAGGGGATGATAAGGGACTATATACAGGATTTTAGTAATACGAACGATATCATTAGCAGTAATCAGCATGGATTCATGAAGAATCGTTCTTGCCAAACCAATCTATTAACCTTCTATGAGGAGGTGAGTTGCCATCTAGATAAAGGAAGGCCTGTAGACGTGGTGTATCTGGATTTTGCAAAAGCATTTGACACAGTTCCCCATAAACGTTTACTGTACAAAATAAGGTCCGTTGGCATGGACCATAGGGTGAGTACATGGATTGAAAACTGGCTACAAGGGCGAGTTCAGAGGGTGGTGATAAATGGGGAGTACTCAGAATGGTCAGGGGTGGGTAGTGGGGTTCCCCAAGGTTCTGTGCTGGGACCAATCCTATTTAATTTGTTCATAAACGATCTGGAGGATGGGATAAACAGTTCAATCTCTGTATTTGCAGACGATACTAAGCTAAGCAGGGCAATAACTTCTCCGCAGGACGTGGAAACCTTGCAAAAAGACCTGAACAAATTAATGGGGTGGGCGACTACATGGCAAATGAGGTTCAATGTAGAAAAATGTAAAATAATGCATTTGGGTGGCAAAAATATGAATGCAATCTATACACTGGGGGGAGAACCTCTGGGGGAATCTAGGATGGAAAAGGACCTGGGGGTCCTAGTAGACGATAGGCTCAGCAATGGCAGGCAATGCCAAGCTGCTGCTAACAAAGCAAACAGAATATTGGCATGCATTAAAAGGGGGATCAACTCCAGAGATAAAACGATAATTCTCCCGCTCTACAAGACTCTGGTCCGGCCGCACCTAGAGTATGCGGTCCAGTTCTGGGCACCAGTCCTCAGGAAGGATGTACTGGAAATGGAGCGAGTACAAAGAAGGGCAACAAAGCTAATAAAGGGTCTGGAGGATATTAGTTATGAGGAAAGGTTGCGAGCACTGAACTTATTCTCTCTGGAGAAGAGACGCTTGAGAGGGGATATGATTTCAATTTACAAATACCGGACTGGTGACCCCTCAATAGGGATAAAACTTTTTCGCAGAAGAGAGTTTACCAGGACTCGTGGCCACTCATTAAAATTAGAAGAAAAGAGGTTTAATCTTAAACTACGTAGAGGGTTCTTTACTGTAAGAGCGGCAAGGATGTGGAATTCCCTTCCACAGGCGGTGGTCTCAGCGGGGAGCATTGATAGCTTCAAAAAACTATTAGATAAGCACCTGAATGACCACAACATACAGGGATATACAATGCAATACTGACACATAATCACACACATAGGTTGGACTTGATGGACTTGTGTCTTTTTTCAACCTCACCTACTATGTAACTATGTAAGCGTCACACCACTGCTAAGAGGTCCAGATACAACTTTATTCCGTTAAAGGCCAGGGATACAGATCAAGAAATAGCCCACGCGTTTCGGCGGTCTACGTGTCCCCTTCAACAGGGCTTGACTGGCAACCAAGTGAACAAACCAGTAGTGAACTGGGCTTACAATGGTATTTATTCCTGTGCGGGTTGAAAGCACAGGCCTAATAAGCAGCTTGTTTGGCAGCTGTCTATTCCTTCCAATATGGCAACCTAGAGGCGCTTCTGTGCAGAACTGGTGTAGGGCAGGGATGAGCTCAAGGTTTTGCAAACTTTGGCTGTTTGGGCATTTGTCTGAACTCCAAACTTTTAGCCCATTTGTAGGGAAGCCAAACATCATATATAGTAGCAGTATTTATACCGATATGATCTAGGACAGCCTTCTATCAATGGTAACTAAGAAAGTGGCAGGTGCTGGCACCCATTGTGTACTTAGTAACCAGAAACCTCACCAGCCCAATTCATTTACTAGCTGGGATTCCCTGGCCATGTAAGCAAAGGGGGTGGGGATAGTGTGACATCACTGACCAAACATGGCCACATGGCATCCCCTTATTGTTAAAGGGGGCTTCCAGATTTCTATAAGCCCATAGCTTGCAGACCCCCAAATTCATTAGATCAGGATTGTGGGGAGGAGACCCTTGTAGACATGTGCAGAATGGAAAAATCTGTTTAATTTAGATTAGTTATATTACTAACTTAATTTCGTTTATGCATTTTGGAATTAGTTTCATTTAGTTTCCTTTAAGTGATTGAAACGGTTGAAAAATGATCGACCGATTCGAAATCTGTGAGAAGAATAGCTGGTTGTTAAGGAGCGGGCCGGGAAGCGGGCTGCTGAGTCCTTAACAACCGATGACTCATCAGCTATCAGCGGCTTACATTTCACTTAGGCCCCTTTCACATTGCCGCGACTTGAAAGCTGCGCAATTTTACCGCGGTTTCGCAGCCGCGATTTTGATGTGATTTTAGGGAATCCTGTGTAACCTTGAGGTTTATGGACTTCAACTCGCATCAAAGTCAGACAAAAGTAGTGCAGGGACTACTTTGAAGTCACACAGATATGAACGGTACTCATTGGAAATCATGGGGTACGACTTTTCATGCAGTCCCAAGTCGCAGGACAAGTCGTACTAGTGTGAAAGGGGCCTTACACTTACATTTTGTTTACATTTTAGTTGTCAGTGGGGAAGCCCGCTTGGCAGGTGATAAGTCATTGGTTGTTAAGGACGTGGCGACCAGCTTCTCAGCCACTCAACAACCAGCTATTCTTCACACAGAACTCGAATCGGTCGATCTTTTTTCAACCGGTCCAAATTTGAATTGTTATGAAAAATTGGAATTCGTTAGAAAATGAACATACAGAAGAAAATGAAATGAAGTTCAACGAAATGCGTTACTATTTCATTAGGAAATTCAGATACATCAGAATCTCTGAATAATCAAAGATTTATCCAAATTTATATTCAGACTGAAACCAATTGCACAGGTCTAGACCCTTCTCCTTATCATCATTGGAACAAGGTACATTGCCAGAGGGTTACCCCCCCCCCCATGTCAAAGGCAAGTGAACCGGTATGGTTTAGGAGGGGTGGAGGGAGGGGGTCGCTTATCCCCTCTTCTTTCCTGGCTTGCCAGCCTGCATGCTTGGATAAGAGATCGTTCTTTTTTTTCTGCGATTCCCCCTTTAACCACCACAACCTCAAATGACGGAGGGACGGTGCGGCTCTCATTTCTGGGTGGACGTCCTATAACGGCACACCTAAATGGCCGCTCCCGATCCGTGTTGCTAGGACACGGTGCGACCACGATCTCTGCAAAGAGCCGCTAACGTGGCTCTTTATCCATGTGATCGGCTGTGTCCAATCACAGCCGGTCACATTTAAACACGGAAATGCCGGTAATCTGACAGAGATCACCAATTTCCTGATTACAATAAAGCGACAGAAGTGTCAGCAATCAGTGCCCATTAGTGATGCCAGCCAATGCTGGTCTTCAGTGCCGTCTATCAGTGCCCACCAGTGCCGCCTATCAGTGCCTACCAGTGCCACCTATCAGTGCCCATCAGCGCAGCCTATCAGTGCCCATCAGCGCAGCCTATCAGTGCCCATCAGCGCAGCCTATCAGTGCCCATCAGCGCAGCCTATCATTGCCCATCAGCGCAGCCTATCAGTGCCCATCAGCGCAGCCTATCAGTGCCCATCAGCGCAGCCTATCAGTGCCCATCAGCGCAGCCTATCAGTGCCCATCAGCGCCCATCAGCGCAGCCTATCAGTGCCCATCAGCGCAGCCTATCAGTGCCCATCAGCGCAGCCTATCAGTGCCCATCAGCGCAGCCTATCAGTGCCCATCAGCGCAGCCTATCAGTGTCTATCAGCGCAGCCTATCAGTGTCTATCAGCGCAGTCTATCAGTGCCCATCAGAGGAGTAAGAAAAACTTTATTTTTTTCAAAATTTTCGGTCTTTTTTTTGTTTTTAAGTAAAAAATAAAAACCCCAGGAGTGGTTAAAAATCACCAAAAGAAAGCTCTATTTATGTGAAGAAAATTCTACAAATTTAATTTGTGTACAGTGTCGTATGACCGCGCAATTGTCATTCAAAGTGTGACAACACTGAAAAATGGCCTGGGCAGGAAGGGGGTGAAAGTGCCCAGTATTGAAGAGGTTAAACGCATACCAGACCCAAAGTCTGTACTGGGCCTATAGGGGCTTCAACACCAGCAAACCACATCATCAGCAGCCTCACAGCTGACCCGCACATGTTCCCAATAACAATAGGACTTTATATAAACTAGAGGCACCAAGACTGTGAAGGAAGCGGAAAACATGCCAACTGCAGGTACTTCACAATCCAGACAAAGAGGCTTCAAGAGCTTTTATCCAGTAGCAGCCTCCGGTGTTTGACTTGGACAGTAATATTGCCATTACCCAGACATACCAGGAGATGGCAGTATTTCACCATTGCAAGCACAGCACTTTTTAGACCGTGTGCGGCGATTCTCTAAAATGGTAAAAGATGACCAGTGAATTTTGCATGGTGCACATCGCAATTTTTGCATTACAGGTGTGTTTTTGATGCATTTTCGGTGCGTTTTCCCCTCTTTTTTTTTTTTGAGACTTTTTGAAAAATTTTAAGACAATGTGCGTTTCAGTGTTTTTGGTGCATTTATATGTTACATGAGTTTTGCGGCATTCCATACAAAATAATAAATAAATGAAGCAGGCTCTACTTTTGTTGACTGCACTGGTGTGAACTTTTCTGCATCAAAAACACATGGATAGTAGGTTATATGGTTTTCGATGGCAAAGTTCACACCAGTTCGGTCAGTTCCAGTGCGTTCCAGTTCCAGGAAAAAAAAAAAAAAAAAAAACTATAACATGCTGCTTTTTTCCTGCACTGGACTGTACTGGAATGCAGGAAAACGCATCAAAAATGCACTGAGCCCTAGTATAGTGAGTATAGTGAGAAAAAAAAGCACCTGCAATGCATCTGAAAACGCATCAAAAATGCACCAAAAATGCGTTAAAATGCGCATGCAGAAACTGAAACAGAATGGATCTGGAGTGTGTTTTTGTGGTGTGAACCAGCCCTTAATATTTTTCCTGAATGATGATTAAGAGCCAATTCACACCACATGCAGTCCAGTGCATTTTTTTCTGCATCAAAAATATATGGAAATTAGGTTATATGGTTTTCAATGGCCTAGTTCACACCAGTGCACTCCAGTTCCAGGAAAAAACAAAAAAGTAGAATATGCCGCATTTTTTTCTGCACTGAACTGTACTGGAACGTAGTAAAACGCATCGAAAACGCACCGGAACGCACCAAAAAAGACACCAAAAATGCACTGAAAAACACACGCCCTTATTTAGGGTTAGTTCACACCACATGCAGTCCAGTGCGTTTTTTTTCTCTGCGTCAAAAATGCATAGAAAGTAGGTTGTATGGTTCCAATGGCACAGTTAAAGTGGTTGTAAACCCTTACAGACCACTTTAACCTACAGGTAAGCCTAGATTAAGGCTTACCTGTAGGTGCAAGAAATATCTCCTTAACCTACACGGTTAAGGAGATATTTTCCTAAAAACGGCACTGATGTCTACGGCGCAGGCGCGCTGAGCGTGCCCTTGGTGAAGGCGATCATGCCATCACTGACGGCTCCCGCGTGCATGCGCCGGAGTGACGTCATCGCTGCTCTGGCCAGTCACAGCGCCGGAGCAGCGATACCTGGAAGTCACTCCAGGTATCATGGCGGCGACGGAGGAGGTGAATGAGGGTCTCTTCGGGGGCTTCGATCTCAGGTAAGTAATTCATAATGAGCTAGTATGCTACGCATACTAGCTCATTATGCCTTTGCCCTGCAGGGTGTTTTTTTTTAGAGAGGGTTTACTCCTCTCTAACACCATGCTGCATTTGTCCTGCACTAGACTGTTTTGGAACACGATAAAATGAATCAAAAATGCACCGGACCCCAGTACAGTGGAAAGAAAAAAAAAAAAAAAAAAAAAACAGGAAAAAAAGAAAAAAGGTATCTGGAATGCATCCAGAAACGCATCAAACACGCACCGGAACGCGCTAAAAAAACGCAAATGCAGAATCCGGAACGGATCTGGAGTGTGTTTTTGTGATGTGAACCAACATAGTTGGCTGTGAAACATCGATAAGTCCCAGCCAGCTCCCCACATGCAGGACGGTGGCACCAGAGGTCCAAAGAACAGTGAAGAACCGGCCCGGGTGAGGACAGTGCTGGACACCCGGACTGGTAAGTATCTCTGTATTACAAGTCAGCAGCTACTGACTTTTATTTTATTTTATTTTTTTTAATCTGACCGGAGCTCCTCTGTAATAAAGGATATGCTAATATGTCTTCTACCTCAACACGGATAATATATTTCTTAAGGCTGGTCACACGCCAGCAGAATTCTGCTAGAAAAGCCGCATTTTTGGAACGATCGTTCGATTTTCTGATGGTTAGTGGGGGGGTCAAATCGACATTCACTTTCAACTGTAGTGATGGAATAATTTAAAAAAAGGGCAGGACAGAAAATGTTCTTCTCAAAACAAAAATTCTACTTGAATGAGGTTTTTCATTCGGGAACAAATGTACAAATGGTAATTTGCATGATTTAGCACCAAAGAACCTGTTTAACGAAATCCCCTCCCCCCCCCCCCCCCCCACCCCGTAAAGTAAAATGACGGCAGGCGGGGCGCACTCTCATTCTGAAACGGCGTCATATGACAGCGCACGGCGATCACGCCATGTTTCTAGGACACGTTACGATCCCCCCCAATCTCAGTAGAGAGCTGATGACGAGGCTCTTTACCCATGTGATCGGATGCGTCCAATCACAGCTGGTCACATGTAAACAAGGAAGTGCTCTCCTCACACTGACAGAGTGAGAAAAAGAACCAAAAGAAAGCTTTGTTTGTTTGTGTGAAAAAAGTGATAAAAATGTAATTTTTGTACAGTGTAGCATTGACCGCGCAATTGTCATTCAAAGTGTGTCTGCGCTGAACGCTGAAAAATTGGCCTGGGCAGGAAGGGGGTGAAAGTTCCCGGCAGGCGAGTGGTTAATGCATCTGAGATTCCAGAATTTCCATAAGATCGCTTGAAGGAAATTCTACTGGTGTATGGCCAGCTTAGGACTTAGAAGCTCAGTCCACTTGCTATGGACAGATTCCTCTCCTCCCCCCAATATCCCGGGGGATGTGCAAAGAACAAGATATTAGGCAAATGGAAGACTTTGTTCTCTCGTCGATAATATGATGGGAATCCATACTAAAAATACATGGTTCTACTGGATTGAAAGCAGATAAGAAAATGCTGTGGCGCAGGTGAAAGGATAGTGCCCCATCATTGGCATTAGTGGGAGGAACAGTGCCCCATTGTTGGTGTCAGTGAAAAGAATAGTGGCCTGTCACTGAAAGTAGAGTCTTGTTGGTGTTAGAGAAAGGAATAGTGTGTCATCGCTGGTGTCCGTGGAAGGAATAGTGCCCTATCAATGGAGTCAGTCGAAGGAGTGGCGCCTCATCATTCGTGTCAGTGAGAGGAACAGTGCCCCATCATTGGTGTCAGTGGGAGGAATAGTGCCCCATCTTTGGTGTCAGTGGGAGGAATAGTGCCCCATCTTTGGTGTCAGTGGGAGGAATAGTGCCCCATCATTGGTGTCAGTGGGAGGAATAGTGCCCCATCATTGGTGTCAGTGGGAGGAATAGTGCCCCATCTTTGGTGTCAGTGGGAGGAATAGTGCCCCATCATTGGTGTCAGTGGGAGGAATAGTGCCCCATCATTGGTGTCAGTGGGAGGAATAGTGCCCCATCATTGGTGTCAGTGGGAGGAATAGTGCCCCATCTTTGGTGTCAGTGGGAGGAATGGTGCCTTGACGTTGAGGTCAGTGGAAGGAATAGTGCCCCATCGTTGGTGTCAGTGGGAGGAATAGTGCGCCATAGTTGGTGTCAGTGGAAGGAATAGTGTCCCATCATTGGTGTCAGTGGGAGGAATAGCGCCCCAACGTTGGTGTCAGTGGGAGGAATAGTGCCCCATCATTGGTGTCAGTGGAAGGAATAGTGCCCCATATTTGGTGCCAGTGGGAGGAATAGTGCCCTATCATTGGTGTCAATGGAAGGAATAGTGCTCAATCGTTGGTGTCAGTAGGAGGAATAGTGCCCCATCGTTGGTGTCAGTGGAAGGAATAGTGCCCCATCATTGGTGTCAGTGGGAGGAATAGCGCCCCAACGTTGGTGTCAGTGGAAGGAATAGTGTCCCATCATTGGTGTCAGTGGGAGGAATAGTGCCCCATCATTGGTGTCAGTGGAAGGAATAGTGCCCCATATTTGGTGCCAGTGGGAGGAATAGTGCCCTATCATTGGTGTCAATGGAAGGAATAGTGCTCAATCGTTGGTGTCAGTAGGAGGAATAGTGCCCCATCGTTGGTGTCAGTGGAAGGAATAGTGCCCCATCATTGGTGTCAGTGGGAGGAATAGCGCCCCAACGTTGGTGTCAGTGGGAGGAATAGTGCCCCATCGTTGGTGTCAGTGGAAGGAATAGTGCCCCATCTTTGGTGCCAGTGGGAGGAATAGTGCCCCATCGTTGGTGTCAGTGGAAGGAATAGTGCCCCATCTTTGGTGTCAGTGGGAGGAATAGCGCCCCAACGTTGGTGTCAGTGGGAGGAATAGTGCCCCATCGTTGGTGTCAGTGGAAGGAATAGTGCCCCATCTTTGGTGCCAGTGGGAGGAATAGTGCCCTATCATTGGTGTCAATGGAAGGAATAGTGCTCAATCGTTGGTGTCAGTAGGAGGAATAGTGCCCCATTGCAGGTGTTAGTGGAAATAACAGTTACCCTACTGCTGGTGTCAGTGGAAGGAATAATGCCCAATTGTTGGTGTCAGTAGAAGGATTAGTGCCCCCAAAGGCGGGTAAGGGCAGGCCCCACAGTTCGCAGTTTGGAGATAACTGCTGTATAAGAACGATAAAAAAACCCCAAAAAGACAAGACTTGGAAACCAAGTTGGCCCTTTCTTTTTATTAATGTCCAAGGTTGAGTACACTGGATTGTATTTTAGATAATTTCTTTGACGTTTTGGTGGGTTTTTGTATATTGTGTCAAATACTATATTGTTTGGTCCAAATCTAATGGTTAAACCAAAGAATTTCGCCCCCAGCTATATCACCAGCCTAGTCTCTAAATACCAACCTACTCGTTCTCTTCCTTCCTCTCAAGACTTTCTGCTCTCTAGCTCCCTCCTCACCTCCTCCCATTCTCACCTCCAGGACTCTTCCAAAGCCTCTCCAATCCTATGGAATGCCCTACCCCAATCTGTCCGCTTATCTCCTACTCTATTAGCTTTTAGACGATCCCTGAAAACCCTTCTCTTCAGAGAAACCTACCCTACCCACACCTAACAACTGTATTTTCATTTTCTCCATCAGCTCACCCCCACAGTTATTACCTTTTGTTCCACTTGACCCTCCCTCCTAGATTGTAAGCTCTAAGGAGCAGGGCCTCCTGATCCCTCCTGTATTGATTTGATATGTAAGTGTACTGTCTGCCATCATGTTGTATAGCACTAAGCAAACTGTTGGTGCTATATAAATCCTGTATAATAATAATTTACAAAAAAAAGAAAAAAAGCTCAGAGTGTGTCCGTTTTGCCCCTTAAAGCGGGGGTCCACCTAAACCGCCTAAAAAAAAAATATTAAAAGCCAGCAGCTACAAATACCGCAGCTGCTGACTTTTAATACATGGCCACTTACCTGTCCCGGGGTCCAGCGATGTCGGCAGGCGACGTCGAGAACCCGCTCGGTTCTCGGCAGCTGCCGCCGCCATCCTAGGTGAGGGAATCAGGAAGTGAAGCGTTGCGGCTTCACTTCCCGGTTCCCTACTGCGCATGCGGGAGTTGCGCTGCGCATCGTAACTGGTCCCCGCTATCTCCTGGGACCTGTGTTTTTCCCAGGAGACAGCGCGGAGGGACAGGAAGAGGCATAGACTCCCGTGGGAGTCTATGCCGGAAGTGGGTGCAAATACCTGTCTTAGACAGGTATCTGCACCCCCCTCCCCCCTGAAAGGTGCCAAATGTGACACCGGAGGGGGGGGGAGGGTTCCGAAAAGCGGAAGTTCCATTTTTGTGTGGAACTCCGCTTTAATTGGTGCCTAACAGGTGGGTCCTAAAGCGTATACTGAGACGCAAGTCCTAATATATGAAACCATTTTCTGACTCCCCCCCCCCCCCCCCCCCTCCTCCCACACTCTGGAGGGTAATGACAAATCATGTGCGTCCGTTGCTTATGCAAAATTACAAAAGGGTGTTCCTTACATCTCTAAATGGCACCATGCATGCCCCCATAGATATATAAAGATACTATTGCTTTGCTAAATAATAGAATTTGAAAAGGAAACAATGGCGGTGACCCTTCACATATTAATTTGGTGGATACCATGTTACATATAAAAGAGACGAGTAATAAAACCACCAGCCCGGCATGTAATAATAGCAGAAGATCCCACTTGGAGAATAGGACAACTCTTGGAATCCATGCCAATTTCAATCTTCTCCTTCTAATCCCTTCTGTCACGGCAAGTGTGAGCTCTTCTATTCACCACCGCCTGGAACTAAACTCTCAGGGATTTGAGGTGGTTTCACATCCCCCGGACGTACGCTCGAGGCTCGCACACAAAGCTCGCCATTCACAGGACGGCCCTGCGAGGGATCTGGCGTATTGGGTTTCAGTTTTTATTTCCACTGCAGTAAGAAACAGAAAAAGATCTTTTCTATGAAGACAAAAGTTAAAAGGCTGAACTTCACCTACCCCGTGTCTAAACAGCCCGGGCTTCCTTTAAATAAATCACTCTCTTTCTACAAACTAGGCCATGGAAAGGTTTGTATTTTCTAAATGATACTGGAATCGCTCAATGCAAAAAACTCCATTCACAAAGGTTGGAGGGTTAAACCAGACCCAATGCAAGTCACCATAAAGACAGCATGGTAGTCATGGTACATATATTTCAGAGGGGGCTATATATTACCAAAAGCATTGGGACGCCTGCAGGGGTGGACTGATAACTCATGGGGCCCCTGGGCAATAGGAGATTATGGGGCCACACAGTATATACACACACACACAGTATACAATCACAGTATACACATACATGCACACACAGTATACACAGACAGATGTAAAAAAAACACAGATTTATACATACTGTCCCTTGTTTTACTGAGGCTGGCAACCCTGATGGGGCCCCCTAGTGGCCCAGGGCCCTCGGGCAGTGCCCAAGTGGCTCAATGGTCAGTCCACCCCTGGACGCCTGTCTTTACACGCACATGAACTTTAATGGCAGATCAGTCTTAGTCCGTAGGGTTCAATATTGGGTTGGCCCACCCTTGCAGCTACAACAGCTTCAACTCTTCTGGGAAGGCTGTCCACAAGGTTTAGGAGTGTGTCTATGGGAATGTTTGACCATTCTTCCAGAAGCGCATTTCTGAGGTCAGGCACTGATGTGGACTAGGTCTGGCCCGCAGTCTCCGCTCTAATTCATCCCAAAGGTGTTCTATTGGGTTGCGGTCAGGACCATCAAGTTCCTCCACCCCAAACTCGCTCATCCATGTCTTTATGGACCTTGCTTTGTGCACCGGTCCAAATCATTAGGTGGAGGGGGGATTATGGTGTGGGGTTGTTTTTCAGGGGTTGGGCTTGGCCCCTTAGTTCCATTGAAGGGAACTCCTAAGGCGTCAGCATACCAAGACATTTTGGACAATTTCATGCTTCCAACTTTGTGGGAACAGTTTCAGGATGGCCTCTTCCTGTTCCAACATGACTGATCACCAGTGCACAAAGCAAGGTGCGCAGTCATGGATGAGAGAGTTTGAGGTGGAGGAACTTGACTGGCCTGCACAGAGTCCTGACCCCAACCAGATAGAACACCTTTGGGATGAAGTCGAGCAGCGAGGCCTTCTTGTCCAACATCAGTGCTTGACTTCACAAATGCGCTTCTGGAAGAATGGTCAAACATTCCCATAGACACACTCCTAAACATTGTGGATGGCCTTCCCAAAGGAGTTGAAGCTGTTATAGCTGCAAAGGGTGGGCCAACTCAATATTGAACCCTACGGGGTTCTAAGACTAAGACTAAGACTAAGACTGGGATGCCACTAAAGTTCATGTGTGTGTAAAGGCAGGCGTCCCAACACTTTTGACAATATAGTTTACATATACAGGGCTCAAAATTTCAAGTCTTGAGCTACTAGCCAGGCCTTAAGAGTTACTCGCCAGCAGTTGCCCCACCCAGCCTCTACCCTGCCCCGCCCCCTAAACACGCCCGCATAAATTATCTCATGAAATGACACTGTTAAATGTTTTTATG
The DNA here is from genome assembly GCA_037952835.1 of Lithobates septentrionalis. Taxonomy (NCBI): domain Eukaryota; kingdom Metazoa; phylum Chordata; class Amphibia; order Anura; family Ranidae; genus Lithobates; species Lithobates septentrionalis. The sequence goes on along the minus strand of JBBDGP010003132.1, from coordinate 607,058 downwards.
CAGCTTTATCAGTGCCCACCAGTGCAGCCTCAGCAGTGCCCATCAATGCAGCCTATTAGAGCCCATCAGTGCAGCCTATCAGTGCTGTCCCAACAGTGCCCATCAAAGCAGCCTCATCAGTGCCCATCAAAGCAGCCTCCTCAGTGCCCATCAAAGCAGCCTCCTCAGTGCCCATCAAAGCAGCCTCCTCAGTGCCCATCAAAGCAGCCTCCTCAGTGCCCATCAATGCAGCCTTCTCAGTGCCCATCAATGCAGCCTCCTCAGTGCCCATCAATGCAGCCTCCTCAGTGCCCATCAATGCAGCCTCCTCAGTGCCCATCAATGCAGCCTCCTCAGTGCCCATCAATGCAGCCTCCTCAGTGCCCATCAATGCAGCCTCCTCAGTGCCCATCAATGCAGCCTCCTCAGTGCCCATCAATGCAGCCTCCTCAGTGCCCATCAATGCAGCCTCCTCAGTGCCCATCAATGCAGCCTCCTCAGTGCCCATCAATGCAGCCTCCTCAGTGCCCATCAATGCAGCCTCCTCAGTGCCCATCAGTGCAGCCTCCTCAGTGCCCATCAATGCAGCCTCCTCAGTGCCCATCAATGCAGCCTCATCAGTGCCCATCAATGCAGCCTCATCAGTGCCCATCAATGCAGCCTCATCAGTGCCCATCAATGCAGCCTCCTCCGTGCCCATCAATGCAGCCTCATCAGTGCCCATCAATGCAGCCTCCTCAGTGCCCATCAATGCAGCCTCATCAGTGCACAGAGATTAGAGAGAGGAGAGCCGACCAGATCACACAGAGTGGGGATCTCCCGCTGTAACACAGCTTGGATTTGAATTGCCCGGTGGCCACAGTCAAACGAAGCCCCCCCCTCCTGGACCGGCTTCTATGATAGACATAACTCTGCTTCAATTTCCTGGCATTGGACCAGTATGTTGTCCATCATAGGAGCCTGTCCAGGAGGTGGGAATTTGTCTGACAGCGGCTGCCAGGCAACTCAAATCCAAGCTGTGTCACAGCGGGAGATCCCTGCTCTGTGTGATCCGGCGGCGCTCACCCCCCTCCAAGGGAGCCCCACACTCGTCCTCAAGTTTTTTTCCACTCGCCAAGCGCGACTGAAAAATTTGAGGGCTGATATATCTATATATATATATATATATATATATATATATATATATATATATATATATATATATATAGTGTGTGTGCGTCTTAAGAAACTTGCCAATGGGGCATTTTGCAGTTTGTAACATAAAACAAAAAAAAACACACTGAACTGGCCATAATATAAACTCTGATTATTTCAACAGCAGTTGCAGTCAGTGTCTACTTTCCAACTTACAATTCCATCCTTGATATAACGTGATCGGTGACCGCTTCTTCATCCTTTTTTCCCTGCAGGTATTTTATAAACACGCTCTCTTTCATTAGAACTCGTTTTATGAGCGCTCAATGGAAACCAGAAGGTCTTTAAGGACTGTTTTCATTCCATGACCAACCAACAGTAGTAACTTTTATAGAGATGTCAAAACTCCGACATGTGCAGCGCAGTCAGAGAGTGGGCGGAATTGTGGGAACTGTCAAGTCAGATCCAGAAAAAAAAAAGGAAGCCTGAGCGGCTTCTGGAACCGAGATCTGCGGAGTCAGCGGGTTTAGTACCTGGAGATGGAAAAGCCGCTGGAAAAGTGAGACTTTATCTGGAGGTTTAAGACAGAAACCACTCTGCTGACAGAGATCCCGAGAGCGGCACTGGAAGTGTGAATGTGGTCAGCCAACGTGGGAATGCGGTATGTCGATGTGATACAGAGCTGCCAAGTCTCCAAGAATTTCAGCACTTTCATAGAGCTCTGTACACCCGAGCTAAGGAGACCGTAAAAGGTGAGAGGGGCCTGGGAACGAGAAGGAGCGTTAAACCAGCACTTGCTCTAAATAATTTAACACCTGCTAATGAAAACACATCAAAGCGTCGGCTGGCCTAGTAAAAAGGATTAGAAATCAGTCGAATTATATATGGTCTGCATACACGCCGTAAACATTTCTTTTTATATATCTTTTAGCTTTATAGCTGCACATGCATGTCCCAAAAAAGTCAAGAGTACATGAAAAGTCCACTTTAAACTCATTTTAAAGACTGCAAAATGGTTTCCTTCTGCATTTAATTGCCCTCTTTCTCCTCATTTCCACGTCTGACCACGTTTTAGAGTCTTAGCAAATGGACCTGGACAAGAGTTTCGTCCTGCGTCAAGTTGGCCATCTGGAATGCAACTTGCTGACCTTGTGGTGTTGGACATATGTGGAGCTCTCAGGGTCAAATCCCTACAATGTGCGATTGGGTTTACCACTGCAAAATGGGCATGTGCACCATATAATTTAAGATTTTAGTGTTGAGTGCTCTCAACCTGGAGTACCACATTGACTTGAACCATTAGTGACAACCCGATTTCACATGACTCGGCAAGCATGCCGGCAAAATGTCAAGATTACATGAAAAATCCACTTTAAACCCTGCAAAATGGCTTCCTTCTGCATTTTTTAATGGTCTTCCTTTCTCCCCATTTCCACCTCTGTACACTTTTCAGCGTCTTATTAAAGGGACCCGGACAGAGGTCTGGACCCGCATCATACTGGCCATCTGGAATGCAACTTGTTGATCTTGTGGCCTTGGATATATGTGGAGCTCTCAGGGTCCAATCCCTACAATGTGTGATCGAGTTTAACACTGCAAAATGGACAAGTGCTCCAGACAATTCAAGAGTTCAGTGTTGAGTGCTTTCAACCTGGAGTACCATACAAGATACTCTGGTCTGATGAAACCAAGATTGCTCCAGACAATTCAAGAGTTCAGTGTTGAGTGCTTTCAACCTGGAGTACCATACAAGATTCTCTGGTCTGATGAAACCAAGATTGAACTGTCCGACCGGAATTCTAAACGTTATGCCTGGAGGAAACCAGCCACTGATCACCACCTGCCCAATGCCATCCCAACAGTGAAGCCTGGTGGTGGCAGCATGATGCTGTGGGGGATGTTTTTCAGTAGCAGGGACTGGAAGACTGATCAGGGTAGAGGGAAACCTGAATGGAGCAAAGTACAGAGATATCCTCAATGGAAGCCTGTTCCACAGCGCTCAGGACCTCAGACTGGGCCGAAGGTTCACCTTCCAACATGACAATGATCCTAAGCACACAGCCAAGACAACACAGGAGTGGCTTAGGGACAACTCTGTGAATGTCACAGGGTGGCCCAGCCAGAGCCCTGACTTGAACCCTATTGAACATTTCTGGAGAGACAGTCAAGTTCCTCCACCCCAAACTCGCTCATCCATGTCTTTATGGACTTATCTTTGTACACAGTCATGTTGAAACAGGAAGAGCCCATCCCCAAACTGTTCCCGCAAAGCATGAAATTGGCCAAAATGTCTTGGTATGCTGACGCCTTATGAGTTCCCTTCACTGGAACTAAGGGGCCAAGCCCAACCCCTGAAAAACAGCCCCACACCATATCCCCCCCTCCACCAAATGATTTGCACCAGTGCACAAAGCAAGGTCCATACAGACATGGATGAGCGAGTTTAAGGTGGAGAAACTTGACTGGCTTGCACAGAGTCCTAACCTCAACCTGATAGAACACCTTTGGGGTGAATTAGACTTTTAGAATTACATTTCTTTTTGTATTTAGCTGTATATTTCTTGCTGCTATCATAACCTTCCACCAAACAACAACCCAAAATAAATGCTCCCACTCCTGTCGATCGCAGTGATACCACATATGTGTATGTTAGTTGTTGCTAGCACAGCCCAGAAACAATAGTGCGCATTTTGCATTTTTTTTTCTTATCCTACCTAAAACACACTGACACTCATTTAAAAAAAAAAATTTAATAAAACACTGACCCTGACCGAAACACTATCCCTGGCACTGACCTAGATTAAACTTTGATGTAGGTATTTTTTTGGATTTTATTTTTTTTTCTTTCTCTACAAGGAAAGAGATACAATGTATTTCTCTCCTCCATTCAGAGAGAAAACACAGGGGCTGGGCTTCACAGTGACTGATCACAGTGGTAGCCAATCAGAGGCTATCATAGCGATCAGGTGACCTGGAATCAGGTGTTCCAGGTTCTGATCTTTAGTACAAGGCTCGGGGCTCTCAGGTGAGACCCGGGTCTCTGTGTGCTTCCAGCACAAAGGGAGATAGGCAAATATGCGGCCCCATGGAAAAAAAAAGCCCAGTTCAATGGGGCTGCATATTTGTGTGAGGTCGCTGTCAAGGGGTTAACCCCTTGACCCCCCAAAGATTTACCCCCCTTCATGACAAGGCCATTTTTTCCGATATAGCCCTGTGTTATTTTAATGGACAATTGCGCGGTCATGCAATGCTGTACCCAAATAAGATTTATGTCATTTTTTCCCCCAAAAATAGAGCTTTCTTTTGGTGGTATTTGTTCACCTCTGCTGTTTTTATTTTTTGCGCTATAAACAAAAAAAGACCGAAAACTTTGAAAAAAAATGAAAAACAATATTTTTTGCTTTCTGCTATAAAACATATCCAATAAAAATTTAAAAAAAAAACAAAACATTTTCTTCATAAATTTAGGCCGATATGTATTCTGCTACATATTTTTGGTAAAAAAAAAAGCCCAATAAGTGAATATTAAATGGTTTACACGAACGTTATAGCGTCTACAAACTATGGTATCTAGTTATGGAAATTTTATTTTTTCTATACTAGCAATGGCGGCCATCAGTGACTTATAGCGGGACTGCGATATTGCGGAAGACAATTGGGTGCTGACATTTTGTCCGAACCAGTGACACTAATACAGTGGTCAGTGCTAAAAATATGCACTGTCACTGTACTAATGACACTTGCCGTGAAAGGGTTAAACATCTAGGGCGATCAAAGGATTTAAGTGTGTGCCTAACCAGTGTTTTTGTGTACTGTATGTGCCGCTTTTACTAGGGGAAGAGATGGATTTTATTCCCTGCTTTGCAGGGGCACAAAATCCATGCCTTTCCCCCCTGTCAGAACGGAGCTCTGCCTTGTTTACATAGGCAGAGCTCCATTCTGCGTCTCTGCCTGGCGATTGGCAGATGTCGGTGGACATCCATTGCCCGGCACCTGAAGATTGGCTTCTGCTGTCAGTAATCACAAAATCGGCCCGGCAGCTGGACATGTGCGCCCCCTGTAGGCGGAAGTGCAGAATCAGGTATATATACACCTGATTCTGCACAGAATGGCCACCCTGTAGCAGTGGAACCTTGGTTAACAAATAACACGGTTAACGAGCGTTTTGAAAGACGAGCAGCTCTCTTTTTTTTAAATTGTGACTTGATTTGCGAGTGTTGTCTCGCAAAAGGAGCAGAATTCATGCTAATGGGGTGTGTAGTACCGCATTTGGTCAGAGGTGCGGGGGCGCCACTCAGAGCGGTTTGGAAATACTCAGAATCACTCGGAAATGCTCTGTTCCCGAGTGTTTCCGAGGCTTTTTCCGAGTTCAGCTGAGCTGTCCCCGAGTATTTCTGAGACTCTTTGGTGCCCCCCCCCACCTCTGGCCACATGCAGTATTGCATGCAATAGAAGTCAATGCAGAACGAATTATCTTAATTTCCATTGACTTCAATAGGGAAACTCTCTTCGATATGCGAGTGCTTTGGATTACAAGCATTCTCCTGGAAGGGATTATGCTCGTAATCCAAGGTATCTGCTATATGGGTGGTCCAGAAAAGGTTAATAAAAAAGTCAAGCCCACTTTTCCATTACTTTCGGTAACACCAGTGTACAATGCCGATGCACGTTCAGCTGATCCAAGCATACATGTTTCTAGGAAGTATTGTCTTTAGGAAAAGCCTGACCACAATATAGATGGTGACCATCCAGTCCTCAATATGAACATACTGACAAGCCAGCACCCAGTTTCAGAATCACAGTTGCTTTAAAGTTAGTAGAACAGAAGAACATAGTAGACAGGCTGTAAGTGTCAAGGACATGACCCACCTGGACTGACACTGATGTGTGTTGCACTTCCGCACCTGTGGGGCAGGGCGCGGCACATGAAGGCACAAGCTCTCGTTCACAATTAGCATGGTCTTGTTTACCAGCTTTGTACAGGACACAATAGTCTTCCGTTCACCTGATAAAAAAAAATAAAAAAAAATACGTCAAAAGTGAGTGAATCCACATAAATATTTCCAAAAAAAAAAAATTGGCTGATACCAGCCAACCAGGTTTAAAATAGAACGTGGCACACTTTTTTTCATTTTGGATAGAGTAAAGAAGGATTCTAACACCTGTACGTTTTTTTTTTTTTTTTACATTTTTGCCCTCTGTGTCCCATTGGGGAGTTTACATTCACTTCCTGTCCCATTGCCAAAACATAAAGTCGGAGGAAATCCTTGGTCGTCACCAGAAATAGTGTCTCCATTAGAAGATTTGCCCTCTATTCCTGTTCTGGTGGCAACCACAATTTTGGAATTTTCTTTCACTCTCAGCTATAACAGGCACCGGGACAAACAGAGAAGCTGAATCTCAGTAATGGGGGACAGGGACAGCAAGAAAAATTGACGGGGCCTCCAATCATGGCGGTGATTAGGTTGTATCTTATTTGGGTGGTAGTATATCGGTGTGTGTGTGCCTGGTGACTGGTCTGCCTGGGGCGCATGCGCACTGGACAAGTGGAGGAGGAGTGGCGATTATGATGCAATTAGTATTGGCCTGGTTGGCTGCCACCTGGTGGGGATGCACGGGCGAATGCCGAGGTGAGTTGTTGCCAGCCTGTGAGGTCATCAGCTGCTCGCGCCACGATACTCCGCAGGAAGTGCATTGCCCAACTAGGAGTGTCTAGCGGGTGCGGCGGTAGGTTGGTGCCAAACTGTTACGTCATCGACCGACCGCATCACCATGTGGTGCCCCATCGGCCACCACTCCACTCTGTGATCTAGAAACCATGTGTGACTTGCACAAATCTGTCCTCAACTTTAGCAATATGAATTCATGCATCTCCAAGATACGCTCCTTCCTAACCAACAACACCACAAAGCTTCTAATCCACTCCCTGGTCTTCTCTCGTCTCGACTACTGCAACTCCCTCCTCATTGGCTTACCTTTAAATAGGTAAATAAGTAAAAAAAATGGTGCGCTTATTCCACATAAATCATATATAACATGATACATACAAACTTATTGTACAAAATCCCATAAATGCATAAAATAACGAATAAAACCAAATGAATGTACCTCTTACCTTTAAATTGGATACCCCCCCTTCAGTCCACCATGAACACTGCTTGCCAGGCTCAACCTTACAAACCGCTTGCCATCTGCTACCCCTCTTTGCCAATCCCTCCATTAGCTGCCACTCAACCAACAAATTAAATTCAAGATACTAACCATAACTTAGAAAGCCATCCACAACTCGGCCCGAGATACATCACAAACCTGATCCCAAAACGCCAACCAAATCTTTCTCTTCGCTCCTCCCAAGACCTCATGCTCTCTAACTCCCTTGTCACCTCATCCCATGCTCACCTCCAGGACTTCTCCAGAGCCTCACCCATCCTCTGGAATGCTCTAGCCCAGGGGTCTTCAAACTTTCCAAACAAAGGGCCAGTTTATTGTCCTTCAGACTTGAGGAGGGCCAGATTGTGGCCAGCAGGGTCAGAAAATGACACGCCCCCTGCATGAGTGAGAATAAATATGGCCTTAGGGTTGGTGGTCAATAGGAGGAGGAGTAGTGTCCCTATTAGTAAGAAGAATAGTATTCCATCACTGGTATTGGTGGAAGAAATAGGGCCCCATTGTTGGTGTCAGAGGGAGAAATAATGCCTCATATCAGTGGGAGGAATAGTGCCCCAAGGGCCGCATAAAGGCTAGCAAAGGGCCACATCTGGCCCTTGGGCCACAGTTTGGAGACCCCTGCTCTAGCCCAATCTGTCCAAATATGTCCTACTTTGTCCACTTTCAGATGATCCCTGAAAACCCATCTCTTCAGAGAAGCCTATCTGGTCCCCACCTAACAATTGTCCACTTATTTTCTCCATCAGCACATGCCACACAGTTATGACCTCTTGTATTTCTTGACCCTCCCTCCTAGATTGTAAGCGCTAATGAGCAGGGCCCTCTGATTCCTACTGCTTTGTAGTTGGACTGTCTACCCTGAAGTTGTAAAGCGCTGCGTAAACTGTTGGTGCTATATAAATCCTGTATAATAATAATTTGCACGTAATGATTGTGAATATATTTTTCAACTTAGACTATTCATCTTTGCCTCCAAGAAAGCAAAGTCCTCAAGAAGCAAGTAATGTGAAACGCGTCGATCTCTTGGGCGATGATAGGCAAAGACAGTTCTGAATAGTATATATGGTTTTGTGTAACAAATAGGATTCATTTCTGGAGTGTGTTCAAACTGTGGTTTTAATATAATCCTGTAATAAACATTTTGTACTTTTTTTTATGTGTCAAGTCCTCTTTGTACCAGTAAAGTCCACAAAAATAATGGACGGGGTACACTATGAGCGGCCGTAATTTTTTTTTATTTATAGGGTCTCTGATCACTTTGTATTCTATTCGAAACTAAAAAAAAAAATAATTGCCTTTAATTATACTTTGAACCGGCACGGTAAAAAAACAGTTTACAAATAAAAAATTGAATGTGCGTACAATTAAACAGAACTCGGTGCATTTTCCTCTACTTTTATAGCATACCCCCTACAAGCTGAACGTAACAAAGGAAGCCAAATAACATGACATTTCATGCAATGTGTTTGGCCGACGAGTGTATATTTGCCCGTAATTGCTTTAGAAATAACTCACCGGGGGATTTTATGGCTGATCATAAACTCTGTTTGAATGTGTTTATGAAGGACTTTCCAAGACAATTCGGCTTTTATAGGAAGTGTTCTAATGAGCACACTGTAGTGTGATTGTGAAAGCACAGTGTCTTCTTGTATCGATTGTACTTTGCATCTGTTACGTTGTAAGCACTTTTATTCTGAAAAAACATGGGACAAGCATCTGGTGCACAGAGCAAGGCGGTCCTCATTACCCACACGTGTCTTGGAGGCTTAGCAAACTCATCCACATATTGCATGACTTCAGCGCTGTACATCATCTTATTAGGCAGAAAAGCATTGACAGCATGCTCTTGTTGTAGGCTGGCAAAGGATAAAGTCGATTTTCTGGGCTGCTAAAGGCAAGATAGGAAATGTCTGCATGGGGATGTACGGAATACTCGTGCATTTCAATGCGGGCATAGACAGCCCTTTGCACGGGTGTACGCATACGGCCATGTGAATAAGGCTTAGCTATGCAACATGGATCCGATTGGTTTGTGGAACTAGACCAATCAGAGGAACACTTTATGGTGCTATTCCCTTCAAATGATCACTGAATGGTGCTAGACCAATCAAAGGAACACTGGATGGTGCTAGACCCATCAAAGGAACACTGGATAATCCTAGTTTAATCAAAGGAACACTGGAGGGTCCTAGTTTATTCAAAGGAACACTGGATGGTGCTAGACCAAAGCAACACTGGATGGTGCTAGACCAAAGCAACACTGGATGGTGCTAGACTAAAAGAACACTGGATGGTGCTAAACCAAAAGCAACACTGGATGGTGCTAGACCAAAGCAACACTGGATGGTGCTAGACCAAAGCAACACTGGATGGTGCTAGACCAAAGCAACACTGGATGGTGCTAGACCAAAGCAACACTGGATGGTGCTAGACCAAAGCAACACTGGATGGTGCTAGACCAAAGCAACACTGGATGGTGCTAGACCAAAGCAACACTGGATGGTGCTAGACCAAAGCAACACTGGATGGTGCTAGACTAAAAGAACACTGGATGGCGCTAGACCAAAGCAACACTGGATGGTGCTAGACCAAAGCAACACTGGATGGTGCTAGACTAAAAGAACACTGGATGGTGCTAGACCAAAGCAACACTGGATGGTGCTAGACCAAAGCAACACTGGATGGTGCTAGACCAAAGCAACACTGGATGGTGCTAGACTAAAAGTACACTGGATGGTGCTAGACCAAAGCAACACTGGATGGTGCTAGACCAAAGCAACACTGGATGGTGCTAGACTAAAAGAACACTGGATGGTGCTAGACCAAAGCAACACTGGATGGTGCTAGACCAAAGCAACACTGGATGGTGCTAGACCAAAGCAACACTGGATGGTGCTAGACCAAAGCAACACTGGATGGTGCTAGACCCAAAGAACACTGGATGGTGCTAGACCAAAAGAACACTGGATCAGTGTTAATGTTGGCAGCAAATTTTGATTTAGTTTTAGTCTTAGGACTAAAATAGCATTTTAGATTTAGTCCCATTTTAGTCTTCTGCAATTGTTTTAGTTTTAGTTGTATTTAGTCAACTAAATCTCCAGTACATTTTAGTAGACAAACTAATTTTAGTTGTCTAAAATCAAATGGGTATAATTTAATTGTAATGCATTAGTTAACATTTCTCTACAATTTCCAAACGCATTATATACTGCTGGAGTGAAAAATCTAATATGTTATTATTTATGGTATTAAGGTACGAACATGCACTACAATGCGTGTTAATTTTGAAGTCAAACTTAAATTTAGTTTTAGACTTTTGACTAAAATGGCATTTTAGTTTTAGTCCAATTTTAGTATTTTGACTAAAATGCCATTTTAGTTTTAGTCGTATTTTAGTCATCTCAATTGTTTTAGTCTTAGTCGTATTTTAGTCGACTAAAATATTATTCATTTAGTTGACTAAAATGTTTTAGTCGACAAAATTAACACTGCACTGGATGGTGTAGGCCAAAAGAACATTGGATGGTGCTAAACCAAAAGGAACACCGGATGGTGCTAAACCAAAAGGAACACCGGATGGTGCTAGACCAAAGGAACACCGGATAGTGCTAGACCAAAGGAACACCGGATGGTGCTAGACCAAAGGAACACCGAATGGTGCTAGACCAAAGGAACACCGGATGGTGCTAGACCAAAGGAACACCGGATGGTGCTAGACCAAAGGAACACCGGATGGTGCTAGACCAAAGGAACACCGGATGGTGCTAGACCAAAGGAACACCGGATGGTGCTAGACCAAAGGAACACCGGATGGTGCTAGACCAAAGGAACACCGGATGGTGCTAGACCAAAGGAACACCGGATGGTGCTAGACCAAAGGAACACCGGATGGTGCTAGACAAAAAGGAACACCGGATGGTGCTAGACCAAAGGAACACCGGATGGTGCTAGACCAAAGGAACACCGGATGGTGCTAGACAAAAGGAACACTGGATGGTGTTAGACCAAAGGAACACCAGATGGTGATAGGCAAAAGGAACACCGGATGGTGCTAGACCAAAGGAACACCGGATGGTGCTAGACCAAAGGAACACCGGATGGTGCTAGACAAAAGGAACACTGGATGGTGTTAGACCAAAGGAACACTGGATGGTGTTAGACCAAAGGAACACCAGATGGTGATAGGCAAAAGGAACACCGGATGGTGCTAGACCAAAGGAACACCGGATGGTGCTAGACCAAAGGAACACCGGATGGTGCTAGACCAAAGGAACACCGGATGGTGCTAGACCAAAGGAACACCGGATGGTGCTAGACCAAAGGAACACCGGATGGTGCTAGACCAAAGGAACACCGGATGGTGCTAGACCAAAGGAACACTGGATGGTGCTAGACCAAAGGAACACCGGATGGTGCTAGACCAAAGGAACACTGGATGGTGCTAGACCAAAGGAACACTGGATGGTGCTAGACCAAAGGAACACTGGATGGTGCTAGACCTTTTGAGCCCCTGAAAATGGGGGGACTGTGTATAAAAATGAATGGCTGCAGTTTCTAAAATTTGTACTTGATATTTCAACACCTTGAATTAAAGCTGAAAGTCTGTACTTCAAATTAATTTGGATTGTTTCGTTTTAATTTTATTCTGGTGGCATACAGAGCCAAAAGTATGAAAATTGTGCCTGTGTCCAAGTATATATGGACCTAACTGTATATCTATACCTATCTACAAGCACAGTACATATTTTAATAAAAATTATAATATAAAATATTTATTAAAATGTATAATTATAGTATAATTGAATATATTATATTAAGTTAGATTATAATATATTTTTATAGTATAATTATTATTATTATACAGGATTTATATAGCACCAACAGTTTACGCAGCGCTTTACAACTTGAGTGTAGACAGTATTACAATTACAATACAGTTTAATACAGGAGGAATCAGAGGGCTCAGATCGTTCCAGCTTACGATCTAGAAGGGAGGGTCAAGAGATACAAAAAGGTATCAACTGTGGGGGGATGGGCTGATGGAGAAAATAAATGTACAATACAAATATATGAATAATAAAGAAATAATAGCATACGTAAATGTATAATAATATATTATAAGAGACGGAGGAAACCATTGGCCCGTGCTTAAGAGGAAGCTCCAAGCTCTATTTCAGTTGGGCTATGTTGAGGAAATGACCTATCCGATTAACACTTGCATGTCCATCCCAGCATAAAGTGCCAGCTAAAACCTTTATAACATACAATGAGCAGAACGCAGCTGATTTGAGGCTTGGCCCAATACAAGAACCCGTGTCGGGTTGGACTTTGTTGAGCTAAAATCTAAAAATAAAATGGTATTGAATCCAGAGTGACCTTACCTCCTCCGCACTGTACGCTGCAGCCCTCCCAGCTGCTGTGTGTCCACATGTAGATGGGGTCCGGCTGCTTCTCCACCTCCGTCCTCTGCTCTCCAGTCTGGTTCACTGGAATGGTATATTCATAATGAATTCCATAATTCTGGTCATGGAACAGGAGAACCTAAACAGAAAAGAAAAATAAGTAAAGAATCATCTACTGGCCGGCACAGTATAACTGCTTAAGGCGGTATTAAACCCAATACAAAAAAAAAAAAATGTATTATATTGAAGCTTACCAATCTTTAGTCGTGATGGCTGCATTTGTTTTCCTTCTTTTCTTTATATTCACCTGGTGATTCGGCCAGTAAGTCTGTTATTGTTCTACTTCCTTTACCAGATCAAGCTTGTCCAGCAAAAGTAGCAGTCAGAGGATTGAGACAAACCTTTCACCACTGACAGGGGCGCTCACAGTGATCAGCTTTTATACATTTATGTGAAGCCTTTTGTTACTCTAACTGCTTAACTGCTTGCCGACCGGCTCACCCCGACAGAAAGGCACGTACAGGCATACTAACGTACCTGTACGTTGCCCTTTAAGAAGCGGTTTGCGGGCGCCCGCCGCGACCTTCGCGAGTGTGATCATGGGTCCCGCGGACTCGATGTCCGCGGGGATACCCGCGATCGTCTCGCGGAGAGGAAGAACGGGGAAATGCTGATGTAAACAAGCATTTCCCCTATTCTGCCTAGTGACAGGACGCTGATCACCGCTCCCTGCGATCGGGAGCGCTGATCAGTGTCGTGTCACACATAGCCCCTCCCCCCCACAGTTAGAATTACTCCCCAGGACACACTTAACCCCTTCACTGTCCCCTAGTGGTTAACCCCTTCACTGCCAGTCACATTTACACAGTAATCAGTGCATTTTTAATTGCACGGATCGCTGTATAAATGTGAATGGTCCCAAAATAGTGCCAAAAAAGTGTCTGATCTGTCCGCCATAATGTTGCAGTCATGATAAAAATCGCTGATCGCCACCATTACTAGTAAAAAAAAAATATATGACTAGTCATTACTAGTACTTGAGGGTAGACAGTACACTTACAATACAGTTTAATAAAGGAGGAATCAGAGGGCTCAGCTCGTTAGAGCTTACGATCTAGAAGGAAGGGTCAAGAGATACAAAAAGGTATCAACTGTGGGGGATGGGCTGATGGAGAAAATAAATGTACAATACTACAAATATATGACTAATAAAAAAAATAACATATGTAAATGTACAATAATAGTATAATAATATATTATAAGAGACGGTAGAAACCATTGGCCATAAAACTATCCCCTATTTTGTAGACGCTATAACTTTTGCGCAAACCAATCAATAAACGCTTATTGCAAACGCTTTTTTTTTTACCAAAAATATGTAGAAGAATACGTATCGGCCTAAACTGAGGAAAAAAAATGATTTTTATATATTTTTTGAGGATATTTATTATGGCAAAAAGTAAAAAATAATGCGGTTTTTTCAAAATTGTCGCTATTTTTTTGTTTATAGAGCAAAAAATAAAAACCGCAGAGGTGATCAAATACCACCAAAAGAAATCTCTATTTGTGGGGACAAAAAAGGACGTTAATTTTGTTTGGGAGCAATGTCGCACGACCGCGCAATTGTCAGTTAAAGCGACGCAGTGCCGGATCGCAAAAAGTGCTCTGGTCTTTGGCCAGCCAAATGGCCTGGGTCTGAAGTGGTTAAAAAGCGTTATCTGGAGTTCAGCTTTAATTAGTCAACTCCATCTAAATCTGTTAATCCATTAGCCCCTCCCCCCCCCCCCCCCCCCCAAACTGACAGTTATTCTGTCCAAGAGTGCCTCCATTCATTCTTCACCCAGAGTAGATACACCCTAAGACAGGAGGTGTGTTACTGGCTGGATTCCCCCAAATGAAAATAAAGCCTAAAAAAACCTAAAACTAACGCAGCCACCGCAGCTAAGGCTTGGGTCTGAACTCCTGTACACCTTATTACATTACACCAGAGCTCACTGCATCTCAGCTGTACCTAAAACTGGAAGTTACTGATCTCTGCTCTAACACCAAGGCCAATAACACAACTTCAGGAGCAAAGCAAATAAGGAACTGCACAAAACTACACAGAATTCTTTATTTTACTTTACAGCCTAATCCTACTGTCCCTCTAGCATCATAGCAGCTTAATAGTTTGTATTGTAGCCTTGTCACATTGGGTTCTTGTCCAACCAGGAACACCATATTTGCATGGTGTCCAAGTAGGAGGAGTTCCTCCTGGTGCTTCGGTTACCTTCTACACTTCAATAACATAATGACAGGTGATCAGATTTTTGGAGCGCGACTATGATAGAGCATTTGATCATAAACTTCTGTATTTCAAGAGCCTGGAGCATCGTTCTTAATGGACATCTATGGAATGTACTGAAGCTATATTAATGACTATAGTGAATACATATTCCTATATTGCACAATATAGCTACCTGAGGGGATTGCACCTCCAGTCCTTGGGTATGAAAGGTTCAATGTACACTCAGGGAAGCATATACAGCTGTGGCCAAAGGTTTTGAGAATGACAAAAAAATATTCATTTTCACAAAGTCTACTGCCTCAGTTTTTATGATGGTAATTTGCATATACTCCAGAAAATGATGAAGAGTGATCAGATGAATTGCAATTAATTGCAAAATCCCTTTTTGCCATCAACATTAACTTAATCCCATAAAAAAAAAAAAACATTTCCACTGCATTTGTGAAGAAGGCTTCAGGGCGCCCAAGAAAATCAAGGAAGCGCCAGACCCGTCTCCTACAGTTGATTCAGCTGCGGGATCGGGGGCACCACCAGTGCAGAGCTGTGCTCAGGGATGGCCGCAGGGCGGCGTGATATCAGAACACACAGTGAGGAGAAGACTTCTGGAGGATGGCCTGGTGTCAAGAAGGACAGCAAAGAAGCCACTTCTCTCCAGGAAAAACATCAGAGACAGACTGATATTCTGCAGAAGGTACAGGGATTGGACTGCTGAGGACCGGAGGAAAGTCATTTTCTCTGATGAATCCTCTTTCTGATTGTTTGGGGCATCCAGAAAACACCTTATCTGGAGAAGGTGAACGCTACCATCAGTCCTGTGTCATGCCAACAGTAAAGGATCCTGAGACCATTCATGTGTGGGGTTGCTTCCCAGCCAAGGGAGTGGGCTCACTCACAATTTTGCCTGAGAACACAGCCATGAATGAAGAATGGTACAAAAACATCCTCCGAGAGCAACTTCTCCCAACCTTTCAAGAACAGGTGAGGAACAATGCCTTCTCCAGTATGATGGAGCGCTCATAAGGCAAAAGTGATAACTAAGTGGCTTGGGAGACAAAACATCGAAATATTGGGTCCATGGCCATGAAACTCCCCAGACCTTAATCGCATTGAGAACTTGTAGTCAATCCTCAAGAGACGAGCGAACAAAAAAACCCCTCAAATTCTGACAAACTCCAAGAATTGATTATGCAAGAATGGGTGGCCATCAGTCAGGATGTGGTCCAGAAGTTGATGGACAGCATGCCAGGGTGAATTGCAGAGGTCTTGAGAAAAAAGGGCCAACACTGCTTTTGACAGACCTAGCCAAGACAGAGGCTTTTGGAGGGGACTGAATCCTAGCCTCTTGCCTACCAATCATGGGCCCTGGCATTTGGGGGAACGGTGATCTTTGTGAACTGTATGCCTGGGGACCCTTGAGGTGGTGTTACTTTGGATTCAGGTCCATATCCCCCCAAGACACACAGACTCTGGGAACCCTGTATATGCCATATTAGAAATAGTGACTGATTCATGCTGTTGGGACACATACTGTTATATGCTAATGTCATCAACTCCAGCCACCTGTCTGTTGTCTTCTGTAATGTAAATGAGTCTAGTCTGGCTTGCCACAGCTTCTAAGAGTATTTCACCCATTGTTGTTTGTGCTAATTAACCTTGCTATTGTATGAAGGAGTTCTGTGTTGATGTTTATGATAATGTATAATCTACTGTGTGAAGCTCGGTGACAAGCCTGACCTGTAGTGAAATCCTGATTAGTCATAACAATGCTCCGGAGGGCACGGAGTCACATCGGCTGCTTTAAGGGATTAGTTAATTAGTTCATGTTAATTCTGTTTCTGGTTACAGTTGTATTGTCAGAGTAATGTGAGCAGGAGTTAGGAACCTCCTCCTCTTTAACGGTATATAAGACTTGTATTTTGGTTCTAATAAAGGAGTCAATGTTCAGCAACTAAACAAGTATCGTCTTGTTTTGTGCTTGTGAGCGGTTGGAATATCTGATATCTATATTCAGACTGGGAGGAAGCGGTATATGACGAAAGCACTCAAGCAGAGTGTGGGACCTTTTGTTACATCTGCAAATATTGACTCTTTGCATAAACTTCATGTTATTGTCAATAAAAGCCTTTCACACTTATGAAATGCTTGTAATTATACTTCAGTATACCATAGTAACATCTGATAAAAAGATCTAAAAACACTGAGGCTACAGACTTGGGGTGGTGGGGGATTCTAATTTCAGTGCAAACTGGCAAATGCAATAGCACTTACGTATCCTATAACCTTTATTCCCATTTACTTTAGAAGTCAATAATCCTTAACGACATTTGGCATAAAATGCAACTTGAAGCAACATAGTCAAATGCAAGGTAAAATGTTTCCTGCCTATAATTGTTGGGCAAACCCACCTCTGAACCAACATCTCTTCACCATCCCTTTGGATATTTTTTTAGAAGGTCAAGGAACCAGCGTAGTGGGAATTTGAACAGATTAGCGATTCAGCAAAGTGATTGGGACTAATAGCACTGAAATTCGGGGCACTAGAAGAAATTGCTACACTTAGCCACTTGGCCTCCGGAAGATTTACCCCCCTTCACGTCCGGCCAATTATTTTGCGATACTGCACTGCGTTACTATAACTGAAAATTGCGCGGTCATGTAACGCTGTAACCAAATAAAAGTTATGTCATTTTCCCCCCACAAATAGAGCTTTCTTTTGGTGGTATTTGATCACCACTGCGGTTTCTTTTTGCACTATAAACAAAAATTGACTAGAAAAAAAAAAAGTCTCCCTTCTTTACTTTTTTCTATAAAACCTATCCAAAAAAAAAATCTAATTTCTTAATTAATTTAGGCCAATATGTATTTCACTACATATTTTTGGTAAAAAAATAACAATAAGTGTATAATGATTGGTTTGCGCAAAAGTTATAGCGTCTACAAACTAAGAGATATATACTGGAATTTAAATTTTTTTATACTAGTAATGGCGGCGATCAGCGACTTCTAGCGAGACTGCGATATTGCGGTGGACAATTGGATACTAACTGACAATTTTGACACTTTGCAGGAGCCAGTGACTTTAATACAGTGATCCATGACTAAGCTCCGGGGGGGCGGAGTGAAACGCGCTGAGCGGCGTAGCCTGGTCTGAGTCCAGGCTGAGGCTGCCACTTCATTCACTGCAGTAGGACACCATAGATGTGCGACTTTCAGGGGTTACCCTTCCTTTCTTGAACCTTTGCAGGAGCCAGGATGGGCTCCATTCCCTGTCAGCACTCTAGCAACAGCTGTGGATGCACTGTCCACATCTCCCCTCCCTATTGAGCCTAAGTGGCCCACATACCTTTCCCAGGTCACATTAGTACAGTGATCAGTGCTAAAAATAGGCACTGTCACTGTACTGACGACACTGGCTGGAAAGGGGTTAAACATCTAGGGCAATCAAAGGGTTAAATGTGACCAGCCAGTGTTTTTGCAAATTTTTTTAATCAGGGAAGTGATTGATTTTATTCCCTGCTTTCCCAGAACGGACTGTTCTGGGTCTCTGCCTGATGAACGGAGGGTGCCGGCGGAGATCCATTGCCCGGTACCCCCAGATCGGCTTCTGCCGTGAGTAATCACAGCAGAAGCAGCTCGCTGGAGGTGCACGCCCCCTGTGCTACAGCCGAGAACCCCGGGCAGAGAAGGTGAGCGCGTCTCCGCCGAGGGAATTAACAGGCTCAGGTGAATAAAATGGGGGGGGGGGGGGGCGGTCATTTTAAGAAGTTTTTTCACCTTAATGCATAGGATGCCGGCGGGCCCCTTCTTCTATGATTACTCACAGCAGAAGGCAATCTGTGGGTGCTGGCCAACGGATGTCCACTGGCAACCGCCGATCATTTAGCAGACACAGGACGGAAGAACTGCTTCTGCCGTTCTTACAAAGGGGGGGGGGGGGGGGGGGAAGTAATGGATTTTCTTTCCCAAAGCAGCGAATGAAATCCATCTCTTCCCTTAGTAAAAGCAGCACATACAGTGCATTAAAACACTGGCTAGGCACACATTTAACCCTCTGATCTCCCTAGATGTTTAACCCCTTTCCAGCCAGTGCCATTAGTACAGTGACAGTGCATATTTTTAGCCCTGATCAATGTATTCGTGTCACTGGACCCCCACAAAATGTCAGGGTCAGAACGTCCGTCGCAATATCGCAGTCCCGTTATAAGTCGCTGATTGCCGCCATTACTAGCATAAAAAAAAAAAAAAACAATAATTAAAAATTCCAGTATATATCCCATAGGTTGTAGGAGCTATAACTTTTGTGCAAACCAATCAATATACGCTTATTGGTTGTTTTTTTTTTTTTTTTTTACCAAAAATATGTAGCAGAATACATATTGGCCTTCTTCCATTTTTTTCTTGGGTAGGTTTTATAGCAGAAAGTAAAAAAAACATTGTTTCTCTTTCAAAAATTTTCTAAATTATCTGTCTTATTTTTGTTTATAGCACAAAAAAAATAAAACGTGAATTGGTGATCAAATACCACCAAAAGAAAGCTCTATTTGTGGGGGAAAAAAAATACTAATTTTATTTGGGTACAGCGTTGCATGACCGCACAATCGTCAGTTAAAGTAACAAAGTGCCGTATCGTAAAATATGGCCTGGTCATGAAGGGGGGTAAATCTTCTGGAGGTCAAATGGTTATGGCTAATAAGATCCTATTACTGTAATGTCAACATCTAATTCAGGGCCGTTTAAAACAATGTTTACATGGGCATATTTTAGTCTTTCATTAGACAAATGTACTAAATTTGGATCACAGCAGGCTGCCTTCAAAGAACCTGACCGCGCCATAAACACATCTACTGGCAGATGTTGGCATAATGCCACGTCCCCCTTTGTATTTTATTTTTATCAGCTTGCCACATATTACGAAAAACGGAAAGCAGATGATAAAAATATAATTTAAGAACAAGTCTGATCTCTTAACAATCATTATAAAATCAGACAAGTCCAACCTCTTTCAGTTCAAAATCACGTAGATTAAACATATCTGTATTATTTCTAGCACATGGTTTTCAATTTTGGGTTATTGGCTTATTTCAACATTTATTAAATTGAACAAGTATGACTAGTGTTTTTCTGGTGCATTTGGCTGAACGACTCTTCTGTAGAAGGCAATTGAGTGCTGGCAAATCACTGAGAGACAGCCAATCTGAAAATGAGGGAAGGAGTTTTGTCAACTGTACCATGGAAATTTTTGAAATAGAAAAAGAGATTGAGGACACAACATCCTCAACCTTTCTCTCTGCTGCAACCAGCAGCAGCCCATCCATATGGGGTGCAGAGGAGCACTGCACCCTGAGCCCACCCAGTTGTGTGACAATAGCAAAATAATATTCACCATTGTCTTCCTGATCCCCCTCCCGGCCAATCCCGGCTCAGGAAGCAGGTCCTGAGACCCGATTGGCAGATAGGGGAAGCAATCCTATTGAACGCTGAGGAGCAGCGAACAGTAGAAGGAGGGAGGAGACGCAGGGGAAGCCGCACCCCTGTGAAGCTGGGGAAAGAGGAGATTGAGTGTCGGCAAATCACTGAGAGACAGCCAATCTGAAAACAGTAATGAGGAAAGGAGCTTTGTCAACTGTACCATGGAAATTTTTGTAATAGAAAAAGTGATTGAGGATGCAATGTCCTCAATCTTTCTCTCTGCTGCAGCCAGCGGCGGCCCGTCCATACGGGGTGCAGAGGTGCCACCCACCCTAATACATGCGCCCGCCCCCTAATCTAAATGCAGGGCGCCAGACGCCTGGATTCCAATGTTTTTTTTTTTTTTTGAAGCACGTGATTAGAGCCTGAGGTTTCAATTGGCTTCAAAAAAGGGTGGGCTCAGGGCGCAGAGCACTGCACCCCAAGCTCACCCAGTTGTGTGACAATAGAAAATTAATATTCCTTATTGTTCTCCTGATTCTCCTCCCAGCTAATCCCGACTCAGGAAGCAGGTCCTGAGACCCGATAGGCCGAGAGGAGAAGCAATCCTATTGGACGCTGAGGAGGAGTGCCAAGAAGGAGGAGGAGGAGGGAGGAGAAGCAGGGGAAGCTGTCAGATGCTGATCATAGCTATTCATTTATTCAAGACAGTCAGGGGGACCATTTTGTTACTAAAGTGACCATGAGTATATAGCAGAGTGGGGAATGCATCTGATGTAAGTTATACTGATTTGGTCAGATGGACGTATTTCTGCGCTGCTGTATATGCCTTGTGTTAAAGTCAGTGAAAGTGTTAAAGTGATAGCAAAGCTTTGTTTTTTAAATAACAAACATGTTATACTTACCTGCTCTGTGCAGTGGTTTTGCACAGAGCAGCCCCGATCCTCCTCTTCTGTGGTCCCCAGCCAGCTCTCCTGGCTCCACCCCCTTGAGCAATGTCCCCCAGGAAAAGCCGCTTTCTCCAGGGGCACCGCTGCTTGCTCACTCATTCAGCACGGTCACTAACAGAATACATTTTTTTCAATGAATACAAAGTGTATACTTTACTTACTTGGTCCCAAAATGGAATTCAGCTTTAAAGTGTTATTAAACCCACAACAGTAAGACCCCTTTCACACTGAGGCAGTTTTCAGGCGTTTTGGCGTTAGAATTAGCGCCTGAAAAACGCCTCTCATTCATTGCACTGGGTGCTTTCACACCTCGGGCAGTGCGCATGCGGGACGTTAGGAAAAAGTCCTGCAAGCAGCATCTTTGGGGCGGTTCGGGAGTGGTGTATACACCGCTCCCAAAATGCCCCTGCTCATTGCAATGAATGGGAAGCGTTTCCGAAGCACCTGAAAAGCACTTCAGAAGGACCGCAACACGGGAATTTTTAACCCCTTTTGTGGGGTTAAAAGTGCCCCGCTAGTGGCCGAAAAGCACCGCTTAATTGGTTCAAATCCGCGCTGTAGCCGTCATTCGCCTGCTTTGCCGGTAGTACATCCATTGACGTTCTCCCGTGCCCGAGTGGCCTGCGCGCCCCCCTGTAGGGCGCGCGGCGCACTCTGTGATCAGCAAGTCTATGAGATTCCGACCCCTTACCATGTGATCAGCTGTCAGCCAATGACAGCTGATCATGTGATGTCAACAGAGCCGGTAATCGGATATTTTTTCTCCTTGCGCTGACAGCGTGAGGAGAAAACAAAAAAGCCGATCACCGGCGGCCGTGAGAGGGACATCGGTCCCGATCACGGCGAGCTGTCACCAGATCCTCAGTGCCCACCTGTGCCCCCTGCCAGTGCCACCTAGCAATAGGCAACAGTGCCGCCTACCAGAGCCCACCAGCGCCACCCATCAGTGCCCACAGTGCCACCCATCAGTATCTCAACAACAATGCTACCTATCAGTGCCCATCAGTGTCACCTACCAGTGTCCATCAGTGCCACCTATCAGTGCCACCCATCCGTGCCCATCAGTGCCATCTTATCAGTGGCCGTCAGTGCCGCCTTATCTGTGCCCATCAGTACCGCCTTATCTGTCCCCATCAGTGCCGCCTTAACTGTGCCTATCAGTGCCGCCTTAACTGTGCCCATCAGTGCCGCCTCATCAGCGCGTATCAATGAAGGAGAAAAATTACCTGTTTGCAAAATTTTATAACAAACTATTATAAAATTAATAAATTAATATAATAATAAAAATCCCAGCTGTGATTAAATACCACCAAAAGAAAGCTCTATTTGTGGGGAAAAAATAATAAAAATTTCATTTGGGTATAGTGCTGTATGACCGCGCAATTGTCATTCAAATTTCATCAGCGCTGAAAGCCTAAAATTGGTCTGGGCAGGAGAGGGGTTTAAGTGCCCAGTAAGCAAGTGGTTAAACAGCAGTAAAGAGCTGCTAAAACGAGCAGCCCTTTACTGCGAACGCACGGGCAGCCCCAGTGTGAAAGGGGTCTAAAATCAGTCTGTATATGCAGTAAAGCATGCTTTTTATACTCACTGTGGAGCCTAAGGGGTTAATCCTCTGCACTGTGTAAAAAGCCTGTTTGATCCTGTCTTCTCTGATCTTCCTACTTCTTCCACAGTCCCCAATTATTTCTGCTGATAGTTTAGAGTCTTAGGGGCACTCTGCACATGCTCAGTTTGGTGTGCATTGCTAGAGAGTTTTACTTTTCTTGGGAGAGTGCATAGGATCGGCACAGGGCCAATCAACATTGTCCAGACAGAAGGTCAGAGGTCCTGTAGCCTCATAGGACAGTCAGAGTAGAATGAAAACTCCTCCTACAAGCTTTAACCAGACACTGATAGAAGTCACAAGACTGCTATATACTGCTGATGAGAAAAGGTATTTAGCAGTTTATATTTACTAAAATAATTGCATTTCCATGTTCTGTGTACTGTGGGAGACCAGATATAGTGAATGCAGGCTCCTGGGTTTAGTAATACTTTAAGCTTTTTTTCATTTTATTTGACACAAAAAAATACTTTACTGGTTGCTAGACCCTATATCTGCTTTGAATAATGTTCGGGTGACCAGCATGAGATATTTTAAAACTGCAAAAGTCATTCTAAGACCTCCATATATTGATAAAAGAGTATACCGGAATCACGGTCAAACCCAGGCGCCAACTGAACTAAATAGCCACCCCGCGCAATATCTAGACTGGAAAGTATGGAACTATATATTTATTAGAACAATGTTTATTTCCCAGACTGGCATAACTTCCTTTAGCGGGGGAGATCTTTTTAAATTTTATTGGATGGGGACAGTATCATTTTAATGGTGAAATCCAGGTATGATCTTGATTGTATACTTACATTGATTCAGCTTGGTACAAAGTAAGTACCGTATATACTCGAGTATAAGCTGAGTTTCTCAGCCCATTTTTTAGGCTGAAACCCCCCCCCTCAGCTTATACTTGAGTCAGGGTCTCGAGTGGGGGTCTCGAGTGAGGGTGCAGCCTCGTTGTGCCCATTTGCAACCTCGTTGTGCCCATTTGCAGCCTCATTGTGCCCATTTGCAGCCTCATTGTGCCCATTTGCAGCCTCATTGTGCTCACTTGCAGCCTCATTGTGCTCATTTGCAGCCTCATTGTGCCCATCTGCAGCCTCATTGTGCCCATCTGCAGCCTCATTGTGCCCATCTGCAGCCTCATTGTGCCCATCTGCAGCCTCATTGTGCCCATCTGCAGCCACATTGTGCCCATCTGCAGCCTCATTGTGCCCATCTGCAGCCATACCTTTGACTACTAAAACAGTGGGTGTCTCCCACTGTGTCATGCAGTCTGTTCGGCGCTGTCCATTGTAACAACGCCCCGCCTCCTCCTCCTCGTCCATGATAGAGGAACACTGTTACAATGCTGGGAAACTGTATCAGTGTTCCGCCTATCACGGACGAGCAGAAGGTGGGGCTTTGTTACAATGGACGGCCGCCGAACAGACTGCATACACACAGCGGGAGACACCAGCTGTTTTAGTAAGGTATGGCTGCAGATGGGCACAACGAGGCTGCAAATGGGCACAACGAGGCTGCAAATGGGCACAACGAGGCTGCAGATGGGCATTGCTTACCCAGTAGCTGCTGCATTTTCCCACCCTAGGCTTATACTCGAGTCAATACGTTTTCACAGTTTTTTGTGGTAAAATTAGGTGCCTCAGCTTATATTCGGTTCGGTATATATATATCCCATACCTGGGAGATTACTGTGGAAGTGGACAATCACTGTAGTAGTTGATTGACATGATCTTTGTGGTCCTGTGCTTCTGATTGGATGCGGTGGAGAGTAGAGACAGTGATGTCATGATCTCTACCGCATCCAACTGAACACCACCATGGAGTTGATTTACTAAAACGGGAGAAGTGCAAAATTTGGTGCAGCTCTGCATAGAAACCTTCCAGATATTTTGGTCAAAGATTAATTAAACAAGCTCAAGTTAGAAACTGATTGGCTACCATGAAAAGCTGCACCAGATTTTGCACTTTCCAGTTTTAGTCATTGAAAAAAAATATAACCTTCGGTGAATGGCGGTATTGCCAAGCACACAGGACCTGCAAGATCGCTTCCACAGCTGTCCCTCAGGTATGAAATATACATACTTACGTTGGTCCAAGCTGAACCAAGAGAGCATGCAATTAATTCTAGAACGTTGTAAAGTGCTGCACAAACTGTTGGCGGTATATAAATCCTGTATAATAATAATTAAGATAATACCTGGAGTTCAGTTTCACGCATCTCAAGGCTTCATTTTCCTATTTGGTTTCTACTGAATTAATATTTTCTGCCATTTAACCCAAAGCAGAAACAACAAAATTTCCCCAGTCTCTGAGCCATAAATAACTTCATTGGCAGAAGGATCAAATATTAACGCATGATAAGTCATTTAGAATGAATGATAAACACCCAAACATTGCATGACTTGGCACCTCTATCTTTTAAATATCTAGGTTCACGAGGAAATTGGATAAATTTATAGGTCAAGTGGAAAGCATCTTGTTACAAATCTAGCAAAACACAAGCCAAGAACATAGTTCAAAAAAAGAAAAGGAAAATATTAACGCATGATAAGACATATAGAAAGAATGATCAACACCTAAATACTGCTTGGCACCACTGTATTTATATATCTAGGTCCAAGAGCGGATTGGAGAAAGTTATAGGTCAAGTGGAAAACATCTGGCCACAAACCTGGCAAAGTACAAGCCAAGTATAATGAAAAAGCAAGAGGTACGGATAGTAAAAACCACATGCCAAAACCACCAGCAGAACCAGACATACAGTATCTCACAAAAGTGAGTACACCCCTCACATTTTTGTAAATATTTTATTCTATCTTTTCATGTGACAACACTTAAGAAATGACACTTTGCTACAATGTAAAGTAGTGAGTGTACAGCTTGTATAACAGTGTAAATTTGCTGTCTCTTCAAAATAACTCAACACACAGCCATTTATGTCTAAACCACTGGCAACAAAAGCGAGTACACCCCTAAGTGAAAAATGTCCAAATTGGGCCTAAAGTGTCAATATTTTGTGTGGCCACCATTATTGTCCAGCACTTCCTTAACCCTCTTGGGCATGGAGCTCACCAGAGCTTCACAGGTTGCCACTGGAGTCCTTCCACTCCTCCATGACAAAATCACAAAGCTGGTGGATGTTAGAGACCTTGTGCTCCTCCACCTTCCGTTTGAGGATGTCCCACAGATGCTCAATAGGGTTTAGGTCTGGAGACATGCTTGGCCAGTCCATCATCTTTACCCTCAGCTTCTTTACAGTGTGGCCAACCTACCAGATTTACTGACACAACACCCAAAATTTACTCTGGCATTTCCAAAAGTTACAAAATTACAGTTTTAAGTGCAAATTTGAGTATTTAGACTACAAACAAATGCAATATACAATTAGCAGTTTGATTTAAGGTAGATAATAAAGCAAAAAACATTTTCTTATTTTATTTTTCGATTATAGTAAGTAGGTAGCTCAGGGACAGGACTCATGAGGGCAAGAAATTAGAATGGGCAGCACACACACATAAAAATTGACTCTCACAGTGACACTGACAGCAGTAGCACAGATGATGATGAGACCTCACCGACACATCCCCTCCTGAGTCACAGTGACAGTCTCTCTCCAAGCCAAGTGAGACCTCCAGTCCACTCCAGTCTAAACAGCACTGCTCCCAGCCTGCCTTGCTCCCATACCGCAGACCCACACACGAGGCTCTGGCCGCTCTGCTTGGCTCAATTGCACAATGACATCACACGACATGCTCAGGCACCGCCTCCACCAGAGCTGCCCAATCACACTGTAATAGGCACTCAGATGGTCTCAGCCGGCTTCGGACCAAGTGAAGCGTCACAGCCATATTTTTTACTGGTAACCTTTTACTTTTACTGGCATTTACTGGCAGGAGAAAATTGCCTGTTTTTTACTGGCTGCTAATAAAAATACTGACAGTTGGCAACACTGCTTCTTTAGCAAGGCAGTCGTCGTCTTGGAGGTGTGTTTGGGGTCGTTATGTTGGAAGACTGCCCTGTGGCCATGTCTCCGAAGGGAGGGGTTCATGCTCTGCTTCAGTATGTCACAGTACATGTTGGCATTCATGGTTCCCTCAATGATCTGTAGCTCCCCAGTGCCGGCAGCACTCATGCAGCCCCAGACCATGGCACTCCCACCACCATGCTTCACTGTAGCCAAGACACACTTGTCTTTGTCCTCCTCACCTGGTTGCTGCCACACACGCTTGACACCATCTGAACCAAATAAGTTTATCTTGGTCTCATCAGACCACAGGACATGGTTCCAGTAATCCATGTCCTTAGTCTGCTTGTCTTCAGCAAACTGTTTTCGGGCTTTCTTGTGCATCATCTTTAGAAAAGGCTTCCTTCTGGGAAAACAGCCATGCAGACCAATTTGATGCAGTGTGTGGCTTATGATCTGAGCACTGACAGGCTGACCCCCCCACCCCTTCAACCTCTGCAGCAATGCTGGCAGCACTCATACGTCTATTTCCCAAAGTCAACCTCTGGATATGACGCTGAGCACGTGCACTCAACTTCTTTGGTCAACCATGGTAAGACTTGTTAAACCGCTGTATGGTCTTGGCCACCATGCTGCAGCTCAGTTTCAGGGTCTTGGCAATCTTCTAATAGCCTAGGCCATCTTTATGTAGAGCAACAATTCTTTTTTTCAGATCCCCAGAGA
Source organism: Lithobates septentrionalis (assembly GCA_037952835.1). Lineage (NCBI taxonomy): Eukaryota > Metazoa > Chordata > Amphibia > Anura > Ranidae > Lithobates > Lithobates septentrionalis. The sequence goes on along the minus strand of JBBDGP010003132.1, from coordinate 579,439 downwards.
GTTCTTTGCCATGAGGTGCCATGTTGAACTTCCAGTGACCAGTATGAGAGAGTGAGAGCGATAACACCAAATTTAACACACCTGCTCCCCATTCACACCTGGGACCTTGTAACATTAACAAGTCACATGACACTGAGGAGGGAAAATGGCTAATTGGGCCCAATTTGGACTTTTTTACTTAGGGGTGTACTCACTTTTGTTGCCAGCGGTTTAGACATTAATGGCTGTGTGTTGAGTTATTTTGAGGGGACAGCAAATTTACACTGTTATACAAGCTGTACACTCACTACTTTACACATTGTAGCAAAATGTCATTTCTTCAGTGTTGTCACATGAAAAGATATAATAAAATATTTACAAAAATGTGAGCGGTGTACTTACTTTTGTGAGATACTGTATATGCAAACCCTGACTTTTGCAGTAAGGCCCTGTCCACACCTGAGCAATTTAAAGCTTCACCAGGAGCACCTCAACACCCATCACTAGGATTATTATTATTCGGGGGTGTCTGTTCGCACCTGAGAATAGTAACGCTTGAAGCTTGTTACCCAAAAAAGTACATAGGCTTCTTTTTGGGCAGAGCTTAAAACCGGAGTCTCCAAACTTCTTAAACAAAGGGCCAGTTTATTGGCCTTGAGACTTTAGGGGAGCCAGACAGTGGCCGGTGGCAGTGGAAATTTTCCTGGCATCAGTGGCAGTAGACATCCTATTTGGTATTAGGGAGAGGAACAGAGCCCCATCGTTGGTACCATTAGGAGAAAGGGTGCCACATTGTTGGTGTCAGTTGGCAGAATAGTGTTTTGTATCAGTGGGAGACATAGTGTCCAAAGGGCCGGATAAAGGGCCGCAGTTTGGCAGGCACTGGCCTACAGAATGGAGCCTAAAAGCCAAGCTAAGTCAAGGAAAATGAAAAAATAGCACACGACCTGTAATGTTTTCTTATTGGTTTTTCTTAAAGTATTGGTTGATGTAAGTCCCCAACCTCCCTGACACCAATGACTGGCTTTGTGGTAGACAACCCCTCCATGGACCTGGGGGGGGGGTGGGTTATTGGGGTGCAGCCTGTCACCTGTGTACAGGGCTCACCAGTACTCTGTAACAATTCTGTGTTTGCAGTCTGTCACCCGGGGGAAGGGGGCAGTGCAGCTTGTCACTGAAAGTCAACAGTGGCTCAGCACTGCTGTGACAATCCTGTCCCCGGGCAAGCTTTCCTCCCTCCATTCTCCTCCACCTTCCTTTGTGTAGGTTATTGGCTAAGTGATCTGACCACAGAAAGGAAATCTGGGAGAAGGAAAGCGGTCGTCCTCTGGTCGTGGGAGGGTGGCAGTGCAGGCTGTGCTGGCATGCTCGCCCGCCGCCCACCCCCAGCCATGCAGCCCAGTCCCCAACACGCCATTGACCAGCACCAGTCTGCAGTCCAGTGGTTGGCGACCTCTGCTGTAAGTAATCTGGTTCCTGGGCAGGGGGCTTCTACACTCCAGAGGGTCTCCACAGTCTTCTTGGTGTGTAGTGCAATGGAAACTGAAGCATCACCCCAATGCCAAGACGTATATACCACTTTTTTCTAAAAGTCAGAGGGACAATCCAAAGAGTAACAACGCATTTGTGGGTCCAAATCAGCTGCTGCCAAGGCCTGTGCTTGCAATCACACTGGAAAAACAACATTAAAAGGTCAAGTTCACTTCTACTCCACTTACATTGTTTTCAATGAAGCCCTGATGAAGGGGGCAGTTTTGTACCCTCAAAACGCATTTACTCTTTGGCTTGTCACACTGAGTTTTATTGGAGTAAAGTTGTACCCGGACCTCTTAGAAGTGGTGTGGCGCATCAATTTCCATTTCTGAAACGTACTACAAGCCAAGGAGACTGTGGTGTGCCTCTGGGGTGCAGAAGCCGCCTGCCCAGGAACCAGATTACTTACATCAATACTTTAAACAATACTAATAAAATAACCTTATGAGTTCAGGGCTATTTTTCCATTTTCCTCAACTAAGCCTGACTTCTTAAAAGTCTAGCTTTGCCTTGCCCTTACACCCACAATGTTAAATGAGCTTGACCTTCATATTAAGGGACTAATAAAAAGGCTTGGGAAGCATCAGGGGATGGGCCCAAACCCTACTCTTACAAGGAAAGCCAAAATGTGTATACCGATCTCTGTATCTCCCAGTCATGTATATCTGACCCCTTACTGTATTTTGTACTTCCTATAAATATGAAGTAAACCAGAAGTTTCTTAACCCCTTCTCAGACCTGGCGTCCCTTTAATTGGGCCTTTACCCCCAAGGGTGGGATAGACTGCCTGATCAATGACTGGCTGTCACAGTGGTCACATGATCCGAAGCCCATCAGATTGGAGCTGCATATGACATATTTACTGGCCCCTTCCGCAGCTCTCCATCCTGGAGATCCCCCATCCTGTGTGCCCGCAGCACCCGGTGGGAGAGAAGGGAAGCTGGCAATGCTGCGGGGGGCACACAGGGGGTCCGGAAAGCAGGGGGAATAGGGTGGTGCACAGGGAGAGTGAATGCTGATAAGGGGGTAGCACCAGTCCTCCTGTACCATGCCTGGGCAGCAGGGGAATGGGTTGTGAGCAGGAGAGGGGGTGATCAGTGCGGGAGGGTGGCAATTGGAACCAACCCCATGTGCCTTGCAGCAGCTGAAAGCTGGCGGGAGGTAGAAGAAGAGAAGCTGGCTTTCAGCTGTTGCAGGGACAGACACGAAGGGGATTGGTTCCAGTAAAGGCCACCCCGCTGCACCAATCACCCCCTCTAGTGCCCACATCCAATTCCCTTGCTGCCCGGACCCGGTTCAAGAGAACCGGTGCTAATCAATTATCAGCGGCCCTGCACACGCGGGTGTTAAAGCCCATACTCTTTTACCACAGTACATATGCATTATGTGTTCGGCAAGAAGTTGTTATAAGTTTATTAAGATTCTCAACACTACTTTTCACATTAGGGTTCATTTACTAAAAGCAAATATAGACTTTTCGCTTTGTAAGGGAATTTTCCCCAGAGCTTAGTGAATGAGGTGAAGCTCTGCCGACTTCCATCATCCAATCATCTGCAAGAAAAAAATTCAGTTTCTTTTCCTTGCATATCATTAGGTATACATTGCAAAGTGAAATTTCACCCCATTCACTAAGCTCTGGGGAAATTCCCTTACAAAGCAAATAGTCTACTTGCTTTTAGTAAATTAACCCTATTGTGAAAAGTATTGTTGAGTATCTTAATAAAGATATAACAATTTCTTGCTGAACACGTAATGCATGGGTCTTCAAACTACGGCCCTCCAGTTGTTCAAGAACTACAATTCCCATCATGCCTAGTCATGTCTGTGAATTTCAGAGTTTTACAATGCCTCATGGGATGTGTAGTTCCGCAACAGCTGGAGGGCCGTAGTTTGAGGATCCCTGACGTAATGCATATGTACTGTGGTAAAAGAGCGTGGGCTTTAAAAACCCACATGCAGGGCTGCCGATAAGTGGTTAGTACCAGTCCTCTTGTCCCGGGCCCAGGCAGAAGGGTGAATATGATGTGGGGAGGAAAGGGGGTGATCAGTGCGGCGGGGTGGCATTTGCTGGAACCGATCCGCTGTGTGCCTGTCCCTGCAAGAGCTGAAAGGCGGCTTCTCTTCTTCTACTTCCCACTGGCTTTCAGCTGCTGCAAGGAGAGACACACATGGGATTGGTTCCAGTAATTGCCACCCTGTCATTCTGATCACCCCCTCTCCTGCCGACATACAATTCTTCTGCTTGCAAAGTGATCAGCCTATGTACCTTTTGTGCCAACCCCAATATATTTTTATGGCCTAACCCAAAAGGAAAAGCTCCACTTGTTTGCACCCTTTCCTCCTCCACTGCCACATTTGGTACTTTTTTTTGGGTGGGGGGGGGGGGGGGGGGGGCAGGTACCTGGTTTTGACAGGTACCTGATCCCACTTTTGGCTCAGTTTGCGGCGGCAAACAGAGTTGGGCTTTCGGCTCCTCCTCCCACAGCCTTCTGGGACACTTCACAGGTCCCAGAAGATTGCGGCCTATCACAAAGCGCAGCGTGCTTCACGCAACGCATCACTGCCAGGTTTCCTTTACCTAAGATGCTGGCACCAGCACCCGATTGCCAACTGAAGAATTCGCTCGGGTGAAGACTCTGGACCCTGGGCAGGTAAGTGTCCTAATATTAAAAGTCAGCAGCTACAGTATTTGTAGCTGCTGACTTTAAATTTTTTGGGGGGAGCCTGGAGCTCCGCGTTAAGTTTAAACAAAGCTCATGAGCTCACAGAGGTTGTGGACTTATGATTTAGATAATACTTATACTTAATACTTATTAGCCAGAGTGCTGAAAAGCAATTTGTATCAGTTGACTTTTGTTGCAATAAGCAGAACCCTGAAATCCATTTACTTCTAAGGCTTTTCCCTGTCAATGCAACTCCTTAACAGGCAGTTTTGGATGATGCTTTGTTCTGATGCGGGCGAATAATTGTTTTCTGATGCCGCTAACAATGGCCGCGTTAGAGCTTCAGGCGCTTTTCAAAGTGCAGTGCCTTCCTCTGCATTGTTTGAACAGCAGCCCTCTATTCACAGCCTCCCCCCTTTTCAGTCCTCGCTTTGATTATGTTTTCGCGGCCCAGGCCGTTTCCTATGTGAGGTGCTGTTGGGTGTCATTTCCCTCCCTGAGTGTTTGTCAGTTCATGGAAAGATTCTTTGAACTGCTATGCAGGCTGAAAGAATCGGAGAGCTTTGTCTGCGCTGGGATAGACGCCCAGAAAAACAAAAGCACCAGAATAGTTCAGACTATGATATTCATCATGTGAGAATGTACAACCATCAGCAAAGGATTGTGGTGTTCATGCAAGACAACATTCGCTGAATATTGGGTCACCTGCTTGTAGGCTGCAAGTTTTGGTGGTAAAAAAAAAAAAAAAACTCACCTAGTGCTGCTAATTTAACTACTTGCCTACTGGGCACTTTTACCCCCCTTCTTGCCCAGGCCAATATAGAGCTTTCAGCGCGATCACAGTTTGAATTACAATTGCACGGTCATGCAACACTGTACCCATATGACATTTTTATCTTTTTTTTTTTTTTTTTTGAGACTGAGCTTTCTTGTGGTATTTAATCGCCACTGGGTTTTTTTATTTGTTGCTATAGAAATAAAAAAAGAGAACATTTTGAAGAAAAAGAAAAAAGGGTTTTCTTACTTTTTGTGTTGTAAAATTTAGCAAATAAGTAATTTTTTTTCTACTTCACTGATAGGCGCTGGGGAGGCTGCACTGATGGGCGCTGGGGAGGCTGCACTGATGGGCGCTGGGGAGGCTGCACTGATGGGCGCTGGGGAGGCTGCACTGATGGGCGCTGGGGAGGCTGCACTGATCGATCATCAATGCCCTGATTACCAGTGTAAATTTATGCTGTCACAAGAGGGCCGGTTGTCAGTTTTCTTTTCCTCACACAGTGACAGCACTGAGAATTTTTTTTTCTACTTCACTGATGGGCGCTGGTGAGGCTGCACTGATGGGCGCTGGTGAGGCTGCAATGACGGGAAGAAAAGGAGTCCTTGCTGCAAAGGCACATTAGACTCTGTAGTGGGGTTAGATATTTGAGGTGAGCAGGAGTTGCACCTGAAGGTGTGGGTCACCAGAAGCACTGTGAAGATATACGAGCTGTTACTGTAATATACAGTGGTTTTCACTATCTTTATGGGATTTTTCAGATATATGTTGAATTTTGTTCACATTAATATATGGTGTTTCTGATCACAAGCCCAGTGGAGTGTTATCTGATCAACGAGTTGACTTCACATGCATGTTATAATGTGTTACACCTTATTGTAGCACTAATCTTTATTTAGTTTGTGTTTAATTTATTTATATACCCATTGTGCTGCACTTATTTTATATATATATATATGTTTATGTATATATACTTATATGGTGGTTTTAGTGAACACACTGGGGAAGTGCTAGCAGCAATTTATGCCTGGGTTACAAGGTATATTAATTTGATCACTTAAATTACAACATGGCTTGTGTAGCAATTGTACAGTATCTCACAAAAGTGAATACACCCCTCACATTTTTGTAAATATTTTATTATAGCCTTTCATGTGACAACACTGAAGAAATTACACTTTGCTACAATGTAAAGTAGTGTGGTGTACAGCTTGTATAACAGTGTAAATTTGCTGTTCTCTCAAAATAACAACACAGCCAATAATGTCTAAACTGCTGGCAACAAAAGTGAGTACACCCCTAAGTGAAAATGTCCAAATTGGGCCCAAAGTGTCAATATATTGTGTGGCCACCATTATTTTCCAGCACTGCCTTAACCCTCTTGGGCATGGAGTTCACCAGAGCTTCACAGGTTGCCACTGGAGTCCTCTTCCACTCCTCCATGATGACATCACGGAGCTGGTGGATGTTAGAGACCTTGCGTTCTTCTACCTTCCGTTTGAGGATGCCCCACAGATGCTTAATAGGGTTTAGGTCTGGAGACATGCTTGGCCAGTCCATCACCTTTACCCTCAGCTTCTTTAGCAAGGCAGTGGTCATCTTGGAGGTGTGTTTGGGGTCGTTATCATGTTGGAATACTGCCCTGCGGCCCAGTCTCTGAAGGGAGGGGATCATGCTCTGCTTCAGTATGTCACAGTACATGTTGGCATTCATGGTTCCCTCAATGATCTGTAGCTCCCCAGTGCCGGCAGCACTGATGCAGCCTCAGACCATGACACTCCCACCACCATGCTTGACTGTAGACAAGACACACTTGTCTTTGTACTAAAATACTGTTTGGTCTCATCAGACCACAGGACATGGTTCCAGTAGTCTGTTTGTCTTCAGCAAACGGTTTGCGGGCTTTCTTGTGCATCATCTTTAGAGGAAGCTTCCTTCTGGGATGACAGCCATGCAGACCAATTCGATGCAGTGTGCGGCGTATGGTCT